>CM070081.1:16653900-16917344 GCA_036250285.1 Pyrocoelia pectoralis
TATTATTGAGTCATGATACTTAAAGATCACCCTTACCCCCCTGTGGGATGGAGCGTTGGTGAGTTTTGAAAAATTAAATGGAAAAACCTATTTTATATTGCACTTATGGATTCGCCATAAAAAACTAATCTCAAATTGCAAATTTCACCCCCACTGCAACCCCTTTTTTGGTGGTCGAAAGGGGGAGAAAAACGATCTTTTTTTCCTTTTTATCCTCCAACATTTTTTCGTGATTTACAAATTGTCCGTCACCCTGTCCGCTCCCATCTCCCTTAAAGGCGGAAAGAAAAACAATGACCCATTTGTGCAGAATCCAGGGAGCTTGTGTTTGACGTGGAGGGGGGGGGGGGTAGTTATATAAATATTTATTGTATATAGTATAATATGCCAAAATTAGTTACAGATTTAAAGTTGGTTGAAATTAAAATTCTATGAGAATTCGCGCCTTTTGGTACTCACTTGTTAAAAAAGAAATGAAATGAAATGAAAAGAATGAAATTGAAAATGTACAGAAGAAAAATTTACTATTAGGTATAGGAAAATACTTGTCGCTCATTTGAAAGACGCCCTACGATCTGAAAAAACTCCGTCAATCACCCATTATTCCATACTCCGGCATTAATAATTAATATATTTCAGAAATTTGACCGAACCTTTAGGAGACTCTTTGCTCGATATCTAATTTATTCGGTTTAGTAATCTTGAGGATCCTACCACATCTGTTAATTGTGACCATTGATCGCACAGATCTCCTCTCGCCATGCTACAAATCACACCGGTTAACCCAGCATAAACGTTATGTTCGTTTATGTTCATGAGAAGTTTAATTAGTTACTTTTGTTACTATAGCAACGTTTTTAATTGAAAGTAAATATTTCGAAAACCGAATGTATAATAAATGAGTACCGAACCTTGCCATGATAATTTTAATTCGTAATTTCTTAATTAGGCACTTTGTTAGCTTAGTTATTAGAAGGTGATACGAGATGTGAAGCAATTGCTTACAATGAAGCCTCCGTTCAAATTTGTTTTAGAAAAAAGACTACTCCAGTACATCACTGTTGCTACTGGTGAGTGAAAAAAGTACTGTTATCCTATTCAAAGTGGTGTTTATTAGGTTCATTGGCAGTAATTTGTTGTGGATTGCACTTCGGATGGACGTCACCATATCTACTAGTACTCTTAAGTGAGAATTCTCCAATTCCTATGACTGCTGATGAATCATCATGGCTAGGAGTTATTTATTTAGTAGGTGGATTGTGTGGAAGCCTTTTTATTAGCCTGATTGGGCACTTAATTGGAAGAAAGTCAATTTTGTTATGGTTAAGTGTACCACTCCTTGCGTCATGGATAATAATCGCACTTGCAACAACATTATTGGAACTCCTAATTGCACGATTTATCGCCGGTTTCTGCGAAAGTTTGACTTTCACATCATTTGCAATGTATGTTAGCGAAATTTCCGATCCAGAAATACGAGGGTTTTTGGGGACTACAATTACCACCAATTATTATTTAGGAGTTATGGCAATGAACATAATGGGGTCGTATTTGACCATAAAAGTTTGCTCATTCGTTTGTGCGTCAGTACCTGTAATCTTTTTCATCAGCTTCGTGTGGATGCCGGAGTCTCCCACTTATCTGCTGATGAGAGGCGACAGGGAGGAAGCCAAACGGAATTTTATTGCACTAAAAGGTTCACAAGAAGTTGAACACCACTTGGATGTCATTGCAAGATCAATTGAGGAAGAAAATGGAACCGATATGCGTTTCATCTCGTTATTTAGACAACCTAACAGAAAAAGTTTACTAATGTTAGTCGGATTACGGTTTACTGCAGGGTTCAGTGGAATTTCAGCTTTCACAATCTACGCACAATCTATTTTTAAAGAAGGAAGCTCTACAATTTCCCCACTGTTGGGGACAGCAATTTTCCACGCGGTACAAATTATATTTTCTTTGTTATCTTCACTGTTTGTGGACAAACTGGGCAGAAGACCTCTACTGATAGCATCTACGATCGGAGCAATTGTTACGTTACTTGCAGAAGGATCGTTCTTCTTCGTCCGAGACGTAATCAAGTTAGAGACCTCCCATATTTCGTTGTTAGCGGTAGTAGTTTTGATTATGTTCACATGCAGCTACAGTTTAGGTTTACAAACTGTGCCTTGTTTTATGGCGGCGGAGGTGTTTCCCGCTGACCTGAAGACATATGCTTCTACTGTATCATCTGTATTTTTTTTAGTTTTGGAGCAATGGCTTCTAAGTACTTTCAGTTCACCAAAGATAAATATGGATTATACTTTCCATTTTGGTCTTTTGCAATTTACTGCGTTATTGGATTAGTATCGATTATAATTTTAGTGCCCGAAACTAAAAACAAAACATTGGAAGAAATACAAACAGAAAGGAAAAGCAAAGTTTTATCGCTCTCTGAAAATGAAGGAGATCATCAAAGCAACTGATCTGCAGTAACATTAAATAGGAAAATTGTTACCTCATCTTTTGCTGCTTCATTTTAATTCCAAAGGTACAGAAATTGAGAAAATACACATAAACCTTGGGGCGAAAACCAATTTTTGTAAGTTTAGTTAAGCTCTTGTTTGTTTTATTAACGTACAAAAACGCTGCATGACCTTTGTTCTCGGGGATGCAGTAAAACAAAGCTTTTGAAATTGAATTGGTGCAATAGACTCATTTCGTTGCACACAAAAAATGACTGAAATGGTCACATGACCTTACATATAATGAAAAAAAAATTACCCGAACAGTAGACGATCCTATAGTATGTATAAAGATTATGTTAACCTGTTATTGTAAAAGGAAGATCGCGTTACTATGACACGTGCATTCGTCGTACGTCGATTAAATGTAAAAGAAGTCTTGTTTTACTTAAAAATTAATTAATATATAATAAATGACCTAAGAAGAGCCTTCACCACGAAAAAAAGTTTACATTTCATGGCATTTTATCATGTAGGGGTAGAAAAGTTACCAAAACCAAAAATTTGACTTTAGGAGGATTTGAACTCCTGCCCAATGAGGATGCATTACCATACATACAGCCATTGACTTTCTACACTATAGACAAACGGTGCAATGTTATAAATTCCCGACAAATATTGGAGCTGTGAAAGTGTTAGTTTGGAGCTGTGCCACCAAATCTTCACAGCGCCACTCTCGTTATATAAATATACGTCATGTTTACGTTAGCGCCTGTCCTATATTGTGATAACGTTACAAGAAATTGTAACGCCCTGCGTTAATTTCCTATTTTCTATTTGAAATATTCTAATTTCTTTTACTTGAATGACTAATATTATTAAAATTGGCTACATTGTATTATAAGCATCTGTCCCTATGACGAATCGTCTTAGCCCTATGTAACCTGAACCTTTGGAATTTTCTTTGTTCGCTTGGATGACTAATTGTTATGCACACTTCTTTCTGCATGACAGATGTGTTCATTCCTTTGTCCTTTATGCTATTTTGCTGACGTATAACTTGCTGATTCATGATCTTTAGGGTCGGGAGCCCCTTTCTCTTTCTTCAGTTAACTACTCGCTTCCTTTCCAATCACTTCGCTCAATTTTCTGTACGATCAGATCTGCATTTACTAAAACTCGAGTTATTTTCGGCTTTTGTGCTCATCGATCAACAATTTAGTGAAAGTTCTTACTGATGCTTTAAGAAATCGCTAAAATCGTATTTTTACGTATATGTGTACAGTAAAGAAAGTGTACGTGAGTTCTTCTTCTTAAGACGCTGGAATTTAATTAATTATTTACCAGGTTGGTACTGATTTTTTCTCGCTTAATGTAGTTACCTAATTTCGCTTTCCCTTTTTTATAGCGGTTTTACACCAGTATAAAAAAGCTACCTCTAACTCTTCTACAATTTTCCTACATCTTTACTTCGTGACCGACGACCTACGAGGGAAACCAACTGTTTTCTTCAACCCCTCGATCGCCGCTACGAGATCTCATCTAATTTCATCTTTATTTTACTAGGTATACCGTCGCTAAGTGAAAAACCAATTTTAGTTTTCCCCTTTACTCCTTATATTGAACTTTTTATACTTTAATTTTACCTACTTAGTTATTTTTTTCCTACTATTTTATCGAAAAGATTCTGTTTAAACATTAACCATTTTACTATTTAAAATTTGCTACATTTGCTATTGCTGTAACGTAACTTTACCGTATTATTTCCTTTGAATTTTCTAAAGTAATATAGTTTATTTGCTAATTTAATTTGCTATTTGCTAAATATTAATTTGTTATCGAATTACCTTTAACCCTTTTCTTGAATTAACGTAACCATTTAAATTTGAACTTAATCTATATTTGGTATCCGATTTTTTGAATCACAGTACTCGTGTAATTACTCATTTCGGCTCGCTGTAATGCCCAGCGACCTTGGTTTTTATTTTGTTTAAGGACTTGGGAAAACTGTGCACAGGAGTTCCAACATCCGACTCAACTTTAACAAAAGAAAGGTAGGATTTCCTATTTTACAACCGATTACTGTATATTGCATTTTTAAAGTCGCATCCCTATATCTCAATTTGCTTGTCAATTTAACGTCATTTTACTCACAAATTTTGCTTGACTTAAAGGTAGTTTAGACCCAGGTAGTTTGTACTACAAAATTGATTATTTACTTAATTAAATTAAACTCATATAATTATCATTCTTGTACTTATAAAACCTGATTTTATTTTGTAATATTTTATTTGAATTTATTCATTATAATAACCTTAAATTTATTTACTGCGCTTTTATTGCCGAAACCACCCCGTTCTCTTTCAGAATCGACATCGTTACTGTTATAACTGTTAATACCTTCGTAATTCTGATTAGCAGCTTATTTTCCTACAAGAATTACGTGGCGCCCTTTTCTTTACTTATTTTTTTTTCCTATTTTACTACCCCAATTTCTTACTTTTTCGCTCATTTTCGCTAACCTACGACCACGTGTCTACTAGCACTGAACTACTGTGGCCTTTGCTCCATTTAATTTCGTTGCGACCCAATTCTTGTCGTAACAAAATACAGTTACTTACTACGATCACAGAACGTATATTACGTTCTTTGCGTACTATGATAAAATCAATGGAAATTGCAGTGCTGTTACAAAACAACACCTGCAATTCAATCTCTTTATTTACGCTTCTTTCATGAATTTGCTTTGAAACATTTTCTGCTGTAGTTTTATTTGTTGGTGTCCTGTCCGATATTTTTGTACATATTTCCATTTCAAACCGCATAAATTTCACTACCGTATTTACTTAAGGATAACCTTAGATTTTTTAGAGGACTTTTCAACATGTAAAAATACTCCTCCGTTGTTTTTGAATCGTGGGCGCAAATCTCAATAAAAATTCTCCCGAAATGTCTTGAAAAATCCGGGAGGAAATGCTCTAGCGGGGAAAGTCCATGAGAAAATTCCTCCTTTGCGTTTTGCACCTCTTGAATTAAGCCAAGTCCTCTAAGTCAGAGTGTTTTTAAAGTATTTTTCTCGCGGACTTTTCCCGCTGGAGTATTTCGTCCCGGATTTTTCGAGATATTTTCGGAGAATTTTTGTTGAGATTTGCGCCCAGGATTCATGAGAAACGGAGTGATGTTGGTTCTAAAAATTGTCTATCACGCTCTCAATTTGAGAGTAAGGAAGGAAGGAGTGGGGGGGGGGTTAGGCTAAAGACGGGGCGGAAAGAAGATTTGGAAGAGTACAAAAAATGCTTTAGAGAAGGTGATAAGATGTACAAGAGCAAAAAGAACAAATGGTTGACGAAAAAATGCAGGATATAGAAACATGTAACAGGAAAAATGAATCAAAAATATACTTTATAGACTCATAAAAAAACAAAAACACAAGGTAATATAACTCAAAGAGGAATGAAGGACAGCAACGGGAAAGGGTGATGACTGATGAGAAAACAGGATAAGAAAGAAGAGGAGAAATGAGTAGGAAATGAAGTGACATGTGAAATGTATTATGTGGGGACTTAACCACCCCGGAAAACGGATTTGTAATTCCCGGAAAGGGATAGCTATGTATTCTTAACGAATGTTAAGCTGCAACAAAATAAAATGAATATCTCATTTTTAACTTAACAAAATTAAACATTTCCACGGATTCCAAAAAACAAATAATCTTTTCGTGATTCGACGCCGATAAGGTAAGGTTTTTTCAAAAAACAAATTTTAAAAATTGATTTGTTGGTGTTAAAAAAATGAACGCATTGCGATGAATTTATAAACACATTTTTCGAATAAACTATGTGGGTGGGAATAGGTATGTGACATCGTCACAATTATAACAAGTGTGAATGAAACGTCATTAAGCTGATGGTGCCTTTTATGTAATGACGTTCCATACTGAAAAAATCAATAAGATTTGCATTCAAGTGTGTATAACAAGTTGCATATTTAACACAAAAATTCACTAAATAGTAGTTTTCACTTTTCCCTATCTCACCGTTTGTCTATAGTGTAGAAAGTCAATGATACAGCATACAAGTTCTGGTCATTATATGTGATCCTTCGGTATATTACATACTTTGAAAATTTTGCTGCTTTGAAAGGTTCATTTAACCATTAAGAAGTTGAGGCAAAACTTCACAGGAAGGAAACTGTATTTCGAACAAATTCATGGTATCATCGCACATGCTGATTCAGCTTGAATATGTTATAAACTGCCATACGATTCCTCATTGCTCATCTACCAGAGTAAAATTGGATTTTGGAACGAAAACTACGTACGAGATAATATCCAAATTTCGTCTCATCGCTGCTTTAATACCCACAATATAGGTCCTTTATGAGCGCCACGTCCCTTCCCGAAGAATCGTGTGCACCATTTCTTCGAAATACTTAGCATCATCAATTATAAACTCCTACCTGACGAAAACCATTGATAGGATTAATAGCCGAAACAACTCCTTTTATAGTGGTTTTGGCGGTCACAACTTTATGATCATTCAGCTTCCGAAGCTTGTCTGCGAGGATACAAAGGGGAGGGACCCCTTATCTTCTGATAATCCAGCGATCTCGTAACTATTAATTATATGTACAAACATTTTCTCAGCCCTTTTTGTTTTCAAACAACTTGTAATTTTATTTGCATTGCTATAAAGGTAGGGAATGTTTTAATCTGTAATTAAAGCCATTATAAAGATAATTAGACAAAAATCGCAAAATAATGAGTAAGTATATCCTTAATGTATTTTTGTTAAGATGAATAACACATAAAAATTTATTACTTGTGTTATATAAGAAAAATACCATCTACCTACGTAATATCTGGCATTGCACACATTGAATTATAGTCCTTTGTTAAGTAGTTCGTAGTTAATAACAATATTAACTAGGAATTTACACATTACTTGGGACCATCTCTGCAGCACAGAATAAAGAATTTGACGTTAAACCACGTATTAAAGTTTATTTATCTAATAATGAATACCTATACCAACGAAGAAAGGGTTTTTATGGTGAAAACCTTTCATGGTGACGCTAATTTCAGAAGAGTTCGAGATTTCTTTGCCGTTAATTTTAATACTACAATACAAAAGTGTCATACTTTAAGTTAGTATTTTAAAAGAATAAATCGCACTTTTAGTCTTGCCAGTAGCATTATTTTAATCGCAATAATTTTCTCTTTCTTTTGATGTCATTACCTTGTCTCTAAGTTAAATAGGCGAGCAACAATTGGCAAAAACGTTCAATACCATGTGAAATCCCTATGTTCGACTTTGAGAACGAACTCCCGGTATATTTAATATGCAATTTTCTTGTCCAAAATAAAGCTACTTTACTCTTGAGCAAAATTCATATTTTTTGACAAACCGTGTACACGACTAAAAAAATTTAATATCTCATGATTGTATTTTAAATTTTAGAACATGCAGAACTTTTTATAAAGAATAACTTTTTTTCGTAAAATTAATAATAAAAAAGTTTTCCATCGTACCAAAAAAAGACCCGTCTGCTCAAAAGGATAAAATCGTAGATGCAGGTGAACAATTTATAATCAAGCTGTATGTAATCTGTGGTCAATCGTGATATATAACCCTTTAGATTTTAACAGTTAAGAAGACAATAAAGTTGGTTATAATAATAGCTGCATTCGTTTCATCAAAATTCAAGTGAGAATCTCAGCTATGAACTGAGAAAAGTTATTTTTTTACGTGATCCGAATTACATTTCAAATTTTCGCGGTTGAATTTGCGCTCATCATGGCGGACGCTGTAAGGTGTCTTTTCGAATACATGTGATTATCAGTCCATTTTTATTTATGAAGTTCGTGGTAATATATAAGTACAGATGATAAGCGACTATTTGGTTAAATCGTTTTTATACAGCATTTACATTATGTTCATTTAATAATTTATAATATGTAAATTTTCAGTTTTAAATTATATTACATTAAATATATTATGCTACGTTTCTAAGTTCAAGAGTGGCACGATAATCCTCTTCGCCCTACAGATTGGGGATGGAACACGTCTGGTCAGTCATTAGTACCCATCACCACGAATCTTGCCCCTGCACCTGAGGACCTTCTTCACATTATTTCGTGTGCCTGCAAGGCTGACTGTGCCGTTCTATGCTCCTGCCGAAACGCTGGTCTGAGTTGCTCAATGATGTGTGCACACTGCAGGGGCAGAAGCTGCTACAATGTGTCATCAACAGAAGAAGATGAGGAGGAAGAGGAGGGAGACGTACAAGGTCCTAGTAACGTGTAGTTGAGTGGAAAGTTTACTAACTTGCCTAATTGAATAATGTTTTCCTTTTTTGCATTGTGGCCCTGTAGTAATATTACCTACACTGAAAAAGAATATTTTTTAATAAAATAAAAACATTTTTAAAAGGAATTCACGAGGTGCAAATTTAATACCCGGTAAATTTCCTCCAAAGCAAAATTAAAAAAGCATTTATTTTATACACAGTACAACTGTATAATACCTACCTGTATTATAACATACGTATGATAGTGAAAGACCGCAAACCGATAAACCGAAATATCTTTGTACCTAACCAAGCGATTTCTACAAACGCACATTCATTCATATTCTCTGTAAAATTTATTTCAACGTACTTTCACATAAATTTTATAGTTTTATAGTTATAAACCAAGATATACAAATTGGGCCACCCGATTTTTCATATTTTTGGCTGTAGCTCTTAAGTTATGATTTTTACGCAAATTTCTGTTATTACATAAAGTGTAGAGCATAATTATAGCTTTCGAATGTGTGCTTGAAATCAAAAATTGGTTCAGTAGATTCCGAGTTATCCGGTTTTGTATCATAGACGTCGGACGCCATCTTGATGACGACATAAAACAGTGACGCCCACATTGGATTTTTTAAGACTTTTGATATGTTGTTCAGGGTACCGAAAAGTATCAAATTCCAAATTTGCAGATTTGTATTATTTTTTTCGAGGTCATGCGAGAAATTTTCCTAAAATTCCTGGGCTAATAGGTATCAATAATAAAATGAGACTCAATTAGAAACCAAAATTGTGTCACATTTTTAGAAAACAATTTTTAATTAATTAATTGAAGTTTTTACAGCTACCGTGCGGCTACAAACAGCGAGCGTGTGGCGTGCGAGTCCATTAGAACGTTACGCTTCTCTCTCTAAGCGCCGGTGTATGCATGTATCTCTAATTTTATCATTTTCTTTGCTATAATCATTACTGAAATTCGGTTAACTTTCCTGTTTCGTTTTCAAGGACAATCTTTTCTGGTAGTTTTTATAATTATGATAATAACTTAGTAGCAAAGAAAATTATAAAATTAGAGATATATGCATACACCGGCGCTTAGAGAGAGAAGCGTAACATTCTAATGGACTGGCACGCCACACGCTCGCTGTTTGTAGCCGAAGCGGTGGTGTAAAAACTTAATTCAAAATTGTTTTCTAAAAATGTGACACAATTTTGGTTTCTAATTGAGTCTCATTTTATTATTAATATTACAACGAAGACGTTCATGTAAGTCTAATGCTCCTACGACCTACCATTCCGAGAATGCAATGTGCTACAATATCGTTTGTAGCGTCTATAAAAATCAAATTTTGATAATACCATTTTACAATCATATTAACAAAGGTTCGATCTACAACATACTAAAATTTTGTTCCATTTGAGCAAGTAGTTTTGTTTTTATGTAACTCTAAACTTAGATAGCGTGTCGCAAACGCCGAAAACGGGCACTTTGCATCGTTCGGCCGTAGAAATCGCCCTTAAAGCGCATATTTAAAAAAAGTTGTTACTTCTACATAACGTACGTGTAGAAATAAATAGGCTTTAATTGGATACCAAACTAATTCGAATCAGCCCAATTGTTATTTTTTATTCAGCTTCAAACTCGAGTATAGGTATATACTTTTTGCGCCGACAGTAGGTAATTAATTACATTTATTGTACTAACATATTTAAATTCAATAACTTTTTTTTGAATAAACATATCTAGAAAAACAACACTGTCTTATAGATACGCGTCAATTTTACAAGCAGTTAAATTCGTCGTTTGCGCATTGCCGCGCTCGCCCTCTTAGGTGACTAGGATTGTAGATAGATACCGAAAATTACCGAATAAAAAAAATAAAACTTTAGGAGGATGTGAACCCCTGCCCAATAAGGAGGTAAACTGCTCAATGAGCAGGATATTTAATTAGAGATCCAACTATGTCAAATTACTTTGAAAATTTTGCTGCTTTGAAAGGAGGCAAAAGTTCACGGGAAGGAGACTTTATTTCGAACAGATGAATGGTATCATCACACATGTAGATTGCTGCATTCAGCTTGATTATGTTATAAACTGTCATTCACTAATACAATTCCTCATTGCTCATCTACGAGAGTAAAATTGGATTTTGGAAGGAAAAGTACGGACGAGATAATACCTAAAGGTAGGGAATGTTTTAATCTGTAATTAAAGCCATTATAAAGATAATTAGACAAAAATCGCAAAAATTCCATTTATAATGAGTATCTACTTAATGTTTTTTTGTTAAGATAATGAATAACACATAAAAATTTATTGCTTGTATTGTATAAGAAAAAACCCATCTACGTAATATCTGGCATTGCACATATTGAATTATAGTCCTTTGTTTAAGTAATTCGTAGTTAATATTGTTTTACACTCTACTTGGGATCATCTCTGCAGAGAGTGCAATCGCCATGTGTGTAAGTCGAGTTGTCAACCACGCAGAAAGAAATTACTTCACTATTTAATTGTAGTGCCTAACCGTGCTGGAGGACGTTCAAAAGGGATTGGATATGTATTATCTCTTGTCTTCATTCATCACAATCAAATATTTCATTGTTGGAAGAAGGCGTTCGTTTCAGTTTGAACTATTTTGTGTCCAATAAAGGGTTATAATACGTGGACCATTCGCTGCTGAACTCTTCTCCTTCATGTTCTGCGACTCTCAGCACTCGTTGATCGTCCGATGACATCCCGTACTCCTGAATGTATTTACCCAATACCCATGTTTGGTTCTAATCAGACGGTCTGATCGATATTCTGTGCTCGAATTGGGGGGGGGGGGGGTATGGCATACTCTCTACCTTTAAATTACACAAGCGTACCCCTATTTTTTGGTGACGCGGGACCCCGCGGCGCCGGGGAACGATCTTCGAATTGGAGGGGGGGGGGGGGCATACCACCACTTTTTTCATTTACAAACGTGTACCTATGTCGTATTTTTAACCAAGAATATTTTATTTTGGTGATTTTTTTGTTTATCTTGGAAGTTTTTAGATAGAATTCTTTTATCAGTCATTCATAAAATACCCTTTCTCGTGTTGTTCTCGAGATCTAGCAGGAAGTAAATTTAGAACAATATTTGTAGCCTTTTCAAGTAATTGGTACTGGATTTTCATTCATTTTGACGTGTTTACGATGTGTTTACGTATTTATCTGTTGTCTTGATACATAATTACCTATTTTGCAAGCAGACCTTTGTAACATATTTCATAAGAATAAAGTAGTTTGTAAATAACTTTATATTTGCGAAGTGATTAAGTTTTTCTTAATTAAAGATTTAATAGGATTTAAAAAATACTGGAATGAGGGGATAAGTTTTAGGGTTGGACCTTTTGCCAGGACAATGACTAAAACAGGTAAAAACATAAAAAAGAACCTTTGCTCGAAGTATATTATATGATTAAGTTTTTCTTAATTAAAGATTTTATAGGATTTAAAAAAATACTGGAGGGAGGGGATAAGTTTTAGGGTTGGACCTTTTGCCAGGACAGTGACTAAAACTGGTAAAAACATAAAAAAGGGACAAATGGAAAATGCGTTCAACAAAACACAAATGAATTATAGTCATATCTAATATCAAGTATTGTTTATTAATTTTAATTGGCAAAAAACGTGCCAACCCTGTTTGAGGTTGTTACGGCAAGAACTGAGCATTGTAACACAATTTATAAATAGATATTGCACCAGTAAGCTCAGTTATATGGACGATTGGGCGTGGATTAGAAGTGAGGAGAGAAAGTGAGTTGTATCTAGTATAAGCAAGATGAGTAACGAATACTCAATAAAGAAAATCGGCGCCACGCAAGTTCTAAATGTAATAGCTAAAATTGAGAGTATGAACTGGGAAGATAGTCTCAATTCGGAGATGAATAACGTAGTAATCTGAAAGAGAAATGTGGTAATGGAGCAATAATGAGAATAAAAAGTAATTTGAAGAGAATATAATAAAGACTCGGTCAAAATATGTACACAAATAACTATAACATAAAGTAATTGTTCAAAATAAAATAAAACAAATGAATGTAATTGGATAATAATCAAAAATGGTAGTGACTCACTCAATGGTGATACTGATAATACTAATAAGAGATCCGCTTTACCTTTCCAAGTAGCGCTGCAATAAAACTACTTGTGATGAATTACGTTAGCATGAACATTAAATATTTCCAGCATACGATACAATCGTAGTAAGCCAAGTAAGTAAGTAATAAAAATAAAGTACCTGTGTATAATGTTCGGTGGAGATCCCTTTGCAAAGAGTCTGCCGAAGCGATGTAATCTAAATAAAGAAAATTAGTACAAATCGGACCAAAAATAATGGTTCGGTCCCAAACTACGAGAATACTTAGTTACTCACGATTCACTTGAAGGATCGGATACTGAGCATAAGTTAGCAAAAGAGCTTGAATTTATCAGCAGTTAAAAGTTAAGGTAAAAGGGAGTAACTAATACAATTTTACGTACGCAAACAAAATAATATTTAACTTGAAGTTATAAAAGTATCAGCTGAAGAGCAAATTTAGTTAGAATGAGGTATTTACAAAAATGAATGACGTCACAAGAATATTTAAGTTAACTGTAAAGCAATTTACTAAAACAAATAATTTCGGTAGGGTAAAGTATCCACAAATTAAATTACTTAAAGTTAATGAGTTTAAAGGAAAATAAAGGTAAAGTAATTTATAAGGAAGCAGAAAAGGTAAATGAAGTTTGTAGTCTTCGATGAAGTTGAGAATATCGCGGCGAGTTGTCAATGCAGAAATTGATGTTACCGGCCCAAAAATGGTAGTTGACAGGATCAACCTTACGGTAAACGGGAAGCGATACGTTCAACGCTAGGCTATTCGTTGAACACTAGGCCATTCGTTGAACGCTAGGACAATTATGAGAAATTAGAGACGAGAAGTTGAAGGAAAGAATGTAATTTTGAAGATAGTAAACGAATAAGTACATACCCAATGAGTTTTAATCACTGACGCCATGTACACTTGAAAACGATTCTCAATTGCGACACGTAATAATTGTATTAAAACCGTAATTGTATACGTTTGGAGGTGGTAGAAATAAGCAGGTGGTTTCCCCACAACCAATTAGTTGACGAAATTTCACTTATAACCGTTTTATATAACGTAAAATTAAAGAAATTTGTGAAGATTTCTCAGCACAAAAATGGAGCGTCTGCACCGTTTGAGAACTCGAAAGCAAGTCTCTTTGACCAGTAAAAGAAAAATCTAAGAGGCTTAAAAAGTAAAAAAGAGATAGTAGAGAGTGAATGACGTTAAAAGGAGAGAGATGAGTAGCACGCCGGAAACGAGGTTCGAGGCTATTTTACGAGACTAAGAAATATTTCCACCAATTAGAAAATTAGGAATTTATATTAAAAAGTGAAGTGTTGCGCCACATAGTGGACAACTAGGTAGGGTCGATAATATCGATCACAAATAAGTACTAAACCATAGAATATACACATATCATAACAAGGTGAATATATGTATATCAGGATTGATCATAATTAACAAAAAGAATCTAACCGAACCATAGCGTTAAATCTGCGAAAAATAGCTAAATATGGCTAGAATTGACAATTTGGAATGTTCGGCCCTCCCTTTTGATAAAACTGTGTTGGGCGAGGGGGAGGGGGTATACGCATCGCTCTGAATCGCAAGGCTGGAACAACACTGACCCACACCCCCACTATTTATTTCCCAATTCGACCTTTGCTCAACATCTAATTTATTCGCTTTAGTATTCTAGGAGGATCCTTGCATCTCTCTTAATCATTGTGATCACTGGTCGTACAGATCTCCTCTCGGCGTGCTGCAGAGACCAACCATCCCGGCAACCCAGTACAAAAGTTATTATGTTCATTTATGTTCATGAGAAGTTTAATTAGTTACTCTTGTTGCCACAGCAACGTTTTTAATTGAAAGTATAAATTTAAAAAACCGAATGTATAATAAACCAGTACATAGGTGTGGTAGGTACATCTCCACCGAACCTTGACATGATGATTATAATTCGCAATTTCGCAATTAGACGATTTTTTGTATAATATGAATAATAATAGTTACATTACAATTAGGTACAGAAAGTGACACTTCTAACTCTTTCACATGCACCCAAACGCAAACACATAATACACTCACAATGATCACAAAACACGAACACATTACCCACTCGAGTGCAACCTATGCACCCAGTTAAACATTAAATAACTATTGTAAAACACATATTGTGTTTCTTACAGCAACTTTCAATTTACTTTGTACTAGAACTAATCGTTAGTTGATTACGATCCGAGCGGTCAGTTAACCAGGCTTGACGTAAGTATCGTAGAACTCGAAGTACACAAGTAATAATAATAATTTAATCACTTACTTACTTGAAGGTGATACGTGAATGTGATACAATTGTTTGCAATGGAGGTTCCGTTCAAATTAGAAAAAAGGCTACTCCAGTACATCGCTGTTGCCTCTGGTGAGTGAGAAAAGTTCTGTTATCCTATTCAAAGTGGTGTTTATTAGGTTCATTGGCAGTAATTTGTTGTGGATTGCACTTCGGATGGACGTCACCATATCTACTAGTACTCTTAAATGAAGATTCTCCCATTCCTATGACTGTCGATGAATCGTCATGGCTAGGAATTATTTATTTAGTAGGTGGATTGTGTGGGAGCCTTTTTTTTAGCGTTATTGGGCACTTAATTGGAAGAAAGTCAATTTTGCTATGGTTAAGTGTACCACTCCTTGCGTCATGGGTACTAATCGCACTTGCAACAACATTATTGGAATTGCTAATTGCACGATTTATCGCCGGTTTATGCGAAGGCTTGACTGTGTCGTTACTTCCAATTTATTATAGCGAAATTTCCGATACTGAAATACGAGGATTAATGGGATCTACAATGACTATCAATTTTTACTTGGGAATTACGGTACTGAACATACTGGGGTCGTATTTGACTATTAAAGTTTGCTCATTCGTTTGTGCGTCAGTACCTATAATCCTTTTCATCAGCTTCGTTTGGATGCCGGAGTCTCCCATTTATTTGATGATGAAGGGCGAGAGGGAAAAAGCAAAACGAAATTTTATTGCACTAAAAGGTGCAACAGAAGTTGACCACAACTTTGATGTCATTGAAAGATCAATTGAGAAGGAAAATGGAAACGATATGCGTTTCATCTCGTTATTTAGAAGAACTAACAGACGAAGTCTACTAATCTTGGTCGGATTACGATTTACTCAAACATTCAGTGGGATTTCAGCTTTTACAATCTACGCACAATCTATTTTTAAAGAAGGACACTCTACAATTTCTCCACTGTTGGGAACAGCAATCTTCCACACGGTACAAATTATATTTTCTATGCTATCTTCACTATTTGTAGACAAACTGGGTAGAAGACCTCTACTGATAGCATCTACGATCGGAGCAATTGTTACGTTACTTGCCGAAGGATCGTTCTTCTTCGTCCGAGACATAATCAAGGTCGAGACCTCCCACATTTCTTTGTTACCAGTAGTAATATTGATTATGTTTACATGCAGCTACAGCTTAGGCTTGCAAACTATACCTAGTTTTGTGGCGGCCGAGATATTTCCCGCTAACCTGAAGACATACGCTTCTACTGTATCATCTGTATTTTTTTACAGCTTTGGAGCAATAGTTTCCAAGTATTTTCAGTATACCAAAGATCGATTTGGATTATACTTTCCGTTTTGGTCTTTTGCAATTTGCTGCGCTTTTGGATTAGTAGCGATTATAATTTTAGTGCCCGAAACTAAAAACAAAACATTGCAAGAAATACAAGCAGAAAGGAAAAGTAAAGTTTTACTTCTCTCTAAAAATGAAGGAAATTCGCAATGCAACTGAATCTGCAGTAACATTAAATGGGAAAATTGTTATCTCAACTTGCTACTTTGTACGTGTTCGTGTTTTATTTAGTAGGTGCTTAATGTTACATAATTTGAATTGATAGAAATAAATTATTTTTGCGTAATATTAGATTACTTAGTTTAAGTAATCAATTGTCACATTTTATTTAGGAATAGTTTTCGTATTATTTGTTATAGGTGTATCTTGGGGGTTGATTTAGCGTGTTTAGTAGAATTAGTGAGATTTAAGATACGCAGTAGAATTTGGCGTAGGTAGTTTAGTTAGGATGGAATTGTCCAGTAAGCGTTGTATCTGTATTTATAACTCTTCTAATTCATACATTTTAGGTACATTGTTACACGGCTTGACACTATTTACGTCATGAGATTTTGTTTTGTGGGAGCGTAATACATTTTTGTTGCGTATGTACTTGTATAACTATATTATATAATTGATGATAATTCCATTTGTTTGAAGTGTAGCGTATTTGGTTTTCCAATCACGATAAAGGGGTAAACCATTTATATGAATGTTTTGAAGCAATTATTAATGCCATCATGGTATGCGTTTAGGGAACCAACCCCTCTGTGCCCTCTGATATAATAGTTAGTAAGTAATTCAAGAGAACTTCCCCGTCTTTACCTACGAGTACTCAATTATGATCGTCTTATCCTCCTTTTTCTACTTTATGGCTATACAGACAGCACACACACACACATATCGAGCGATTCTTTCACAGTGTAGAGTGCTACCATTTGACGCCAGAAACGCAACAAAGCAAGTTAAAAGAGGAATAAAAACAAAATATATGATAAAACTTTTGGATTTTAAAGTTCTGACAAAACTTAACAGCTTTTGTAACTTTTACTATTCGGTAATTAAAAATATGAATTTAATAAGTTAAAATAAAAGCGAGCTAAAAAAAAATTTCAACTAAAGATAGCCTATCCAACACATTCCAAAAAGGGAAGTAGAAGGAGTGAGGAGTGCTGATGGGGGGAGGAAGAGATAGAGAGTGTGGGGGAATTTAAATACCTGGGGTACACTATGATGTATGACAAAAAAATTTGGGGCTGATATGGGGGATGGGAGAGAGTATCTTCGGCAAGGACATGGGGTAAAGGGGATGGCTATTTCAAAAGCCAATGAAGAGTAGAATGATGTACAGAGGATGAGGGTGCAGACGGATAAAATTGTAATAAAGAAAGACTGGAGAAGGGGGAAGGAGGGAATCTACTACAATACTGCTGACAGGAGATGAAGAAAGAAAAAATAAAGTATGGTCAAGAAGGCAGGCCGAAATACTATGAAAATGTAGCATGTGCAAGAAGTGAGGTACAGAGGAGAAGGGAGAGGGGGTTTGAGGATGCCACGAGGGAGGAAATTTGTTGAGAGGGACAGAGATACACTGAGGCAAGAAAGACGGGAAAAAATAGAAAATGGGAGGTATAACTAGAGATACAGGGAAATAATTACAGGAGTTCCGAGGTAGCAAGATGATGGTTTAAGCTTAAAGAAGAGGCTGGTAGGGAGATTTAAATGCACAAACGAGGAAAGGGAAAACAAGTACTGGCTGGAGGAGGAAAAAAGAATATGTAGACTGTGTGGGGAGGGGAGAGAAGACATTGGACGTATGTTAGAAAAGTGCGCGGAGCTGCGTGAGGAACGAAGGTGCTGGAGGGAGATACTAAATGAGGGCGGGAAAGAGGTAGGGTGGATGGAGGAGGTGGAGGAGAGAAGGAGAATCAGGAAAGGGAGCGCAAATTGGGAGGATTGCAATAGTTTTAGTGGGTTTTGATAATTATGTACCTATTATGTTAAATTTGATTTTATGGAGGATTAGTTATTGGGACTAAAATAACAATCTTTGTATAAGTTTATTATACGTATATACAATAAATATTTGATTGATTGAGCACGCAGTGTTGCACTGTAGGAAAATAAACTGAAAATGATAAATTCAACAAAAACAAAGAATAGAAAAAAGTATGTGATAGATAAGAATGAAATGAAAATCTACTAAATAATGTAACTTTTGGAATCAGGTGGGGGGTTATTAATTTTGCATTAGGATGTAGGGAAAAAGATTTAACAATTGACAGAATTATGTTTTATTTTGTATTCTTTATATCTGATTGAATATCTTCCAAAGTTTTGTTCTTTGTTTCTGGTATAAAAAATATTACACTTAATCCTAAGAAGCAACAAAAGGAACACATAAAAAATGGTACGTAAAGTCCATATTCATCTTTGGTATATTGAAAATACTTTGAAGCCAATACGGCAAATATAAAGTAATAGATATCTGAAGCAGCAGTTCCA
The DNA here is from genome assembly GCA_036250285.1 of Pyrocoelia pectoralis. Lineage (NCBI taxonomy): Eukaryota > Metazoa > Arthropoda > Insecta > Coleoptera > Lampyridae > Pyrocoelia > Pyrocoelia pectoralis. Next base: position 16,672,886 of record CM070081.1, read on the forward strand.
TAAGCCTTGACGTTACTTGCAAAGATTTCGGCCGCCGTAAAAGAGGGAACGGTTTGTAATGCTAAACTGTAGGTAATTACAAATATAAACAAGATTACAGTTGGAAATGCTTCATTATTAATGGTATCCAAAAAGCGCACATCTCGGAGAGAGAGAAATAGTCCCTCTGCTAGTAGAGCAGTAGCTGATCCAACTGTGGATACTATCAGTAGAGGTTTTCTTCCGATCTTGTCAACCAATACCGAACCGACGAGAGAAAATAAAATTTGTATTGCGTAAAACATTACCACTGAAAGAAGAGGGGAAATTGTGCCCACTCCATTTTTAGAAACCCTTTGGGCATAATACATAACAGCTATACCGCCACCAAACTGCTGCCCAAATCGTAACCCCATCATAATGATCAAATTTCTTGCATTGGTCTTGTTAAACAGATAGAAAAAACTGGATTTTTTAAGAGACGAAGAGAGGTCCTCTAATGCACCATCGGCTCCGTCTTCACCTTTAAACGCAACTAAACTGCATCTTGCCTCTCTTTTGTTACCTTTGATTAAATAGTACGTGGGAGATTCGGGTAACCATGGAAAAATAATTAAAAATAGCATCAATATTGTAGCACACGCCTCAGCGGAATCTCTAACGGTTACATAATATCCGAGAACGTTTATGACACCAGTACCGAACACGTAGGCGATCGTAATGCTACAACTCAACAACCCGCGTATTTCTGGATCGCAAATTTCCCCAATATAAATGGGAATTACCCCAAAAACTAGTCCGTCCGAAAACCCCGTCAGGCATTGTGAGATTAGAACTGGAATTGTCGAAGGCGCGAATGCAACCATTGTCGAGGAAAATAAGAATGTTACACTTGAAATTAGCAATAGCACTTTTCGTCCAATTACGTCTAAAAGGGCTCCGGTGAAAATAACGCCAACCCCACAACCCAATAAGTGCAAGTTTTCCATACATGATTGTTCTTTCTTGGAAAGTACGGGATAATCATCACCTACAAGAAGTGATTGGAACGGTGATGACCACGCAAAATGGCAACCGCTGCAAAAAGTGAGCAGTAAACCTAAAGAAGAAGAATATTGAATGAAACGTTTTGATTTTACAGTCACTTACATGTTAGAGTTGTTACACATTGGAGAGGTCTTTTCTCCAGAGTTAAATCGAGAAGAGATCTCATCACGTACACACAGTTTATTCGTCAAAATTGCAAGTTCAAGTAACTTTAATAACCGTAGTGTTTCAGTGTAAATACTTTCATTACGTAGATACCTATATGTAAATCTGTTCATAACCATACAAATTCAAGGTTTTTCTCATAATTTAAATATTGCCAATATTATTTCCATCATGCGGGATGATACTAAACAGTAATAGAAAAACAAATGCCCAAATTAAAGTTGCTTTTATGTGGTGATAAAGTAACCGTGACTAATTGGCCCTTTTTTGTATCGGCTAACGGTAGCGCACCATCTTCAGCATATCTACAGAAAAGAAAACCAAGAGCACAAGAACAAACATTATATATTACGCTTCCGACGTTAAAGAATTGATTCATGTCCAGGTCCAAGTCTAGGTCCAGGTCCAGGTCCAGTTCAAAAATACCATCGAGAAAATACATGTGATTGATGAACAGTCGATTGAGGTCATTTTGTTTGCACGAGAACCTCTGAAAATTAGAAGAAGCCGTTATCTTTGGCTCGTCCAATGGTCGTTCGTGGTGGCAGCCTCAATCCTGACGTCACTGGAAAGGTTTTTGCAAGTCTATATTCGGAAACTTATCATAGACCTGCAGAGATGACATTGATTTTGTTTCCCTTTCCATCGTATCAAAAGTAATATAGCTACAGCTCACGCAATTAAAGATGATTTGGAGGTCACATGCGCATTCGTCCGTTTTCAAATATTCTACTCGCGGCAATTCAAGAATATCAGTAGCGTCGCAGGTAAATTGTTTCAAGTGTATATTATATCATTGTACGTATACAACCATAATTATTAACACATTTTCTTAATATTGAAAAAGTATTTCCACATGTTCGCAATGTATATATAAATTATTAAATCAATAAAATAACATAAAACTTTAAGTGTGATTTTGTACATGTACCAACGATTAATTACGCCGCCACTGGTAAGTGATTTTAAGCTGTTACACTTGACGATTGTTCCCGAACGCAATGACATATCTGCGCAACCCGAATCATCTTTGGTTGTGCGACCTGTATATACAATTATTGCCTTTCGTTCTTCGATAGTACCTTTAATATTAATTTTAGGACAAAAGGTCAAGAGACATTTCTTATTCAGATGTTCCTTGTTTACAACCTAAAAATATTTTCAGGCCCGCACTGCTCTCGGTTTCGTCTGTACAGGATCGTACTCGATTATTTTAAATGGAACACCCCATAGATTTTTATATTTTTAAAATCCATATTCGATTCTAGACCAAGTTTGTTTAACCTTTCACCTACTTAAGTTGTTACGTTCCTCGATTATTTGCCTAATTCGCAAAAGTCAATTCTATTGATTTTAGTAAGAATTACAGATTACGAATTTCTTAATTCGATATTTTGTTAATAGAGTTCACTTTCAATACTTTTGGTACTACCTTTCCTCCGCTATTTGCTCTGTTCTACGCGAAGAGTTACTTTTTAATCATATCGTTTCGTTTGTGCCGTTACAGATTTTCTACTCTGCGGAGAAGACAATTGCTATAATTGCATTATAAATTATTCTATTGGCTGTCAATGTAGTCAATTAGTCTCTGATTGGTTGATCCATAGCTACCTAAATAAAATATTTTATCTTTTCTACGGAACGAGTACGTCACTAAAACATATCTTCGCGCTGATATAAATAGCAGCTCGATTTTCAACCGCGTATCTTTTCATACTTTGCTTTCTAACAAAACGTTACTAAGTGCTACGAAAATTTCACAAGTTTCTAATATCGATATTTATCGTCTCTAAGTGGAAGTTTTCTACAAATATTAGTGCCTATTTAGAATCATCTGCTTATTCTAAATACCATTAAAACGTGTTATACGTCTCTTTGCATTTTGGTATCGCTACGCTAAAGTTGCTACGTTCTAGGAATAACCCCTCGAGGTATGTACCTAATTCTTTTGTATCAATTATCGCGTTATTCTTTAAATTCCTGACAGTAATTTATATTTTTTGTCCTAGCGTTTAATATCTGGCTTATCATCTGGTTTACTTTTGGATTACATCTTACTTGTTGTTTACCGCCATTTTGTTAACATTACTTGAAATTATTGCTGTTCCATTGCTGTCGAAATCGATGGTTATTTTGCTGCCAAACTACATATTTGCTGTTCTACAAATCATCTTTACTCATTTCCGTATTCCTGGGTGAAGAAATTAATTTACTTCGGAAATTACATGCTGCCATCCTGTGTCAACTTTTGGAAACAAGATTGATAAGTTACCGAAAATACTAAAATTACATTTCTTGCTTAACCTTATTTGAATTTTGTTACTGTTTACTATAAAATTTTCTCATACTAAATTATTTGATCTTATCTTATACTTTACTTCAATTTAAAACATTTATTTAATTCATTTTGTTATTTTCCAATTAATTTTTGCATTAACTTTGTTTGTTATCTTAAAAGTTACTTTTGTTATTTGTTTATTATCTTTTACCTTGAAGATTTAATTTGCCTAAAATTAAAATTCAAAAGCTGATTGCTATTTTCATAAATATCAACTCTCGAAACTAAGTACTGACTAAAGTTGGTAATTGCTACATTTGAGTCGGTCTGCTTGTCGCAGCCCTATTAATTTTCATGTTAATCAACCTTTTATTTAGATAATCCAGCGATATTGGCGTTGCGCAACGACGATATTCGGATATTTTGGGTAAGCGTTAATTGATTACTTCTGCTAACTTTTGTACAGCTACCAAGTCGGTTGCTGATATATGTACTTGTATTTTTGTGTCATTTATTGAACATTATTGTATTATGTAAACTTCAATCCTTACAAGGTAAAAGTTAAACCCCCTTTATTGTTTCACTCCTGTGAAGATTTGTTTTGTTTATAATTATTTATTGTGTTAAACGTTATATTTGGTTCATTATAACCACCACTGCCATTACTTCAGTGGATTTCTTTACCCAATACCCACATTCTCTTTCAGAAAATAGAAATCATATCTCTGTTACTACAAGCTGCTAAGCTCTTCGTAGTTCTGATTACCAGCTTGAACTTCCTAAAGAACTATCGTGGCGCCCTAAAATTTACTTAACTATATTTGCTAACCTAACTTGCTACATTTAAATTCCCTATTCATAACTCCCACGCCTATTAGATTGTCCCCTATAACTGAGCTTACCGAGTCATTGCATTTTTCCTGATTGCGGTACCAATCATTTGTTGCCGTAACAAAGTCAACTCATTTAGGAGACAATATATCAACAATCAGTAAAAAAATGATAACTATTCAATCATTGGCAACAGAGCAACAAAATTTGAGATTATCATAAACAAAAGAGCGTTTTATTTTGAACGAAATTTGTTGCAAAAGGGACGTACTGAATTTTTTCTAACGACCACAGAAGAACTGCCAAAAGTCGACTATTATAGAACACCTGTTACGGCAACAAATGATTGGTACCGCAATCAAGAATGCAATGGCTGGGTAAGCTCAGTTATAAGGGGCAATCTAATAGGCGTGAGAGTTATGAATATGGAATTTAAATTCAGCAAGTAAATATAGTTAAGTAAATTTTAGGGCGCCACGATAGTTCTTTAGGAAGTTAAAGCTGGTAATCAGAACTACGAAGATCTTAGCAGCTTGTAGTAACAGAGATATGATTTTTGAAAGAGAATGTGGGTATTCGGTAAAGAAATACACTGGAGTAATGGTAGTGGTGGTTATAATGAACCAAAATATAACGATTAACACAGAACAAAATAATTATAATACAAAAAATCTTCACAGGTGTGAAACAATAAGGGGGTTTAACTTTTACCTTGGAAGGATTGAAGTTTACATATTGACAATAATGTAAAATAAATAACACAAAAATACAAGTATGTACATATATCAGCAACCGACTTGGTAACTGTGCAAAAGTCAGTAAATGTAATTAAACAACGCTTACCTCTACTCTACATCCAAGTACCCAGCACACATAAGGACGTTTTAATGACGTGAAATGTTCGTCACGTTTTACGTCAGAGACCTTAAAACATGACGTAAAAAAGACGTCAGAATTACGGGTAAATGTCACAGCCCAATGACGTCATTTTGGGACGTAATTATGACGTAAATCATTGACGTAGTCATAGTAAAAAAAAGGGGCCTGGGCCACATCTTACCACTCCGACCATCTTGTCATACTTGTGAATATTTGACAACTGTGTGTGCTCCGGTAGCTCCTACGCCAGAGCCCCCCTTCGCTTCTTGTAGAGTCGGAGATCGTTAATGCTGAAAAAGACTTTTGCCTGAAGTAGGACTCGAACTTCGGTCGCCCGTTTAGTAGTCAGACAAGTAAACTATCTGCGCTAGCGAGACTTTGCTAAGTGCAGTAATTTGAAGTTGAACACTATGAGAAAGGGAGAAGGACGTGCATATCGCGTAGTATATGAATGTCTATTTTTCCAAATAGAAATTTTTGGTCCCAATTACCTAAAGATAATTGTAACGTCATAATTAATAAATTTGAAATTAATTTATTGTTGACATAGACGAGTATTTAAGATATAAATATAATTTTGTGGGAATAAATGACATTTCTTTAACAAATGTAATTATTGATTTATTGTTTAAGAAACCATAAATGCTTTAGAGTGTCATTCAGTTATGATGATGAAGACAGATAGCAATATTTAGATACAGAATTACTGCGTTTTGGTTGAGGTTAAAGGAATAAAAATTGAAGGTAATCAAACAATAAGGCAACGTCGATTGGGGCAAACCGTATTTTGATATCTCTAAATCGGCGAAAGTACACGCTTTTCAAATAAATGAATTAAAAATGGTAAATATTGAACATTTAAAAAAATCAAATTTTAGTTACTAAATAACTACGTATATATACCGTCATATAACTCACGTATTAAAAACGTTCAGAAATGACGTCTATAATACGTCGGAATTTGGGGGTGTAACGTAACTGACTAATTATGACCGAAAAAGTACGTCAAATATACGTCATTTTATAATTAATGTTTACTGGGTAATGCTGTTGCGCAACGTCAATACTGTTGGATTATCTAAATAAAATGGTCAATTAACATGAAAATTATTAGGGCTGCGACAAGCAGACCGACTCAAATATAACAGTTACAAACTTTAGTCAGTACTTAGTATCGAATGTTGATATTTATCAAAATAGCAATTAGCTTTTGAGCTTTATCTTTAGGCAAATTTAAACTTCAAGGTAATAATAAACAAATAACAAAAGTAACTTTTAAAATAACGAACAAAGTTAATGCAAAAAGTAATCAGAAAGTACAAAATGAATTGAATAAGTTATTTAAATTGAAGCATAATATGAGATGTGATTCAGTAATTTAGTATGAGCAAATTTTATAGTAAACAGTTCAAAATTCAAATGGTATTAACAAAGAGTATATTCTCATTGGTATTAAGCAAAAACGTAAGGTTACTGGTTAGTAACTTATCAATCTTGTTTCTAAAAGTTGACGCAAGATGGCAGCACATTAATTCTCGAAGTAAATAATATCTTCATACAGGAATGCGGAAATGAGTAAAGATGATTTGAAGAACGGCAAATATGTAGTTTATCAGGAAAATAACCATCGATGTTCGACAGCAACGGAACAGTAATAATTTCAGGTACTTTTCAAGACGAATTCTTAGCAAAATGGCGGTAAACCAATACGTAAGATGTAATCCAAAAGTAAACCAGGTAGTAAACGTAAAACGTAAAACGTAGAACGTAAAACGCTAGGACAAATAATATAAATTACTGTCAGGAATTCAAAGAATAACGCGATAATTGATACAAAAGAATTAGGTAGGTATATACCTCGAGGGATTAATAATCCTGGAGCGTAGAAACTTTAACGTAACGAGACCAAAATGCGTAGAGACGTATAATACGTTTTAATGGTATTTAGAATAAGCAGATGATTCTAAATAGGCACTAATATTTATGGAAAACTTTCACTTAGACACGATAAATATCGATATTAGAAACTGTGAAATTTCCGTAGCACTTAGTAACGTGTAGTTAGAAAGTAAAGAAAAAGATACGCGGTTAGAGATCGAGCTGCTATTTATATCAGCGCGAAAATATTCTTCCGGTGAAGTAATGGTCCTAGAGCAAAGACAAAATATTTTTTTAAGGGGGCTATGGATCAACCAATCAGAGACTAAATGACGTACACTGACAGCCAATACAATAATATAGAGCAACTGTTTTTCTTTGCCGAGTAGAAAATCTGTAATGGAACCAACGAACACGCTGCGATTATAAGTGACGCTTCGCGTATGAATAAAGCAAAGAAAAGATGAAAAAGTAGTACCAAAAGTATTGCGAGCGAACTCTATTAACAAAGTATCGAATTAGGAAATTCGTAACCTGTAATTCTTACTAAAATCAATATGATTGCCTTTTGCGAATTAGGCAAATAATCGAGGAACGTAACACACCCTGTATATTTTTTCATGAATGAACTTTTTAAGTTAGCTTTGATTTTTGTTACTTATGTCCTATATCTAAAGGTAATTGTTTCGGAGATAAGTAATAACCTTATTTTGATTTATTTTGTTTTTTCGCCTAATTCTGAAAATAAAATTAAAGGAACCAACAAACAATAACAATAATTGTATCAGATATTTACTTATTATTACATAAATTGTGTTGTTACTTAAAAAACCAGGAATGTGAAACAAAAAAACGACTACTGTCGGCGCAAAAAGTATATATAGGTACTCGAGTTTGAAGTTGAATAAAAACATAACCATTGGACTGATTTGAATGAGCTTGGTATCAAATTAAAGCCTATTTATTTCTACGTTGTTTAGAAGTAACAACTTTTTTTTTAAATGCACTTTAAGGCCCATTTCTACGACCGAACAATGCAAAGTGCTCGTTTTCGGGGTTTACGACACGCTAGCTAAGTTTAGAGCATTGAACTGTACGCTATACGCAACTGGAAAGGAAACGCGCATAAGTAACACTGAAGCCAAACGACTGGGTATCTCTATCTTTTTCTTTTACACGCAACGTCATACAAACGATGACACGGAGCATAAAATGCAGGTGACAGATAAAAAAATATATTGCAGCAGTTATCTCTCTCGTCTGCTCTACTACCGCAACAAGCTAGAAGGCGACAGAAGTACCCATTCGCATCTGTCTTTGTCAGCCTTCAACGCCTACAATACATTGAAATAGCCTGTTTCCCTTCCAATTGCTTATAGCGTACAGTTCAATGGTTTAGAGTTACATAAAACAAAACTAGTCGCTCAAATGGAACGAAATTTTAGTATGTTGTAGATTGAACCTTTGTTAATATGATTGTAAAATTGTATTATCAAAATTTGATTTTTATAGACGCTACAGACGATATTGTAGCACATTGCATTCTCGGGAATGGTAGGTCGTAGCATGATGGAAGAATACACGTAGGAGCATTAGACTTACACGAACGTCTTCGTTGTAATATGAATAATAAAATGAGACTCATTTAGAAATTAAAATTGTGTCACGTTTTTGGAAAACAATTTTTAATTAATTGAAGTTTTTACACCGCAGCTTCGACTACAAACAGCGAGCGTGTGGAGTGCCAGTTCATTAGAATGTTACGCGTTTCTCTCTCTAAGCGGCGGTGTATGCATGTATCTCTAATTTTATCATTTTCTTTGCTATAATCATTACTGAAATTCGGTTAATTTTCCTGTCTCGTTTTCAAGGGCAATCTTTTCTGGTAGTTGATAATTTTTATAATTGTGATAATAACTTAGTACCAAAGAAAATTATAAAATTAGAGATACATGCATACATCGGCGTTTAGAGAGAGAAGTGTAACATTCTAATGGATTGGCACACGCCACACAGACGAAACCGAGAGCAGTGCGGGCTTGAAAATATTTTTAGGTTGTAAACAAGGAACATCTGAATAAGAAATGTCTCTTGACCTTTTGTCTTAAAATTAATATTAAAGGTACTATCGAAGAACGAAGGGCAAGTGGCCAACCCTAGATAGTGAGTGCCTGGCAGTGTTTGCAATCTATACGCAAATGTTTTATTTTGCAGAAACGTACCTGAGGTAAGGCTTGAAATGAACTAACCTTCGTATTCTTCGTCAATTATGTTCCTTCTCCGTAGCGGAATGCGACCTTAAAGTTTCAGAACGGGATTCTTCGTCCGACTTGAAAGGTTTGGAAGTGCTTGGAAGAAAACAGACAACACGACAATGCTCGTTGCAAAAGTGGCTTGCGAAATTGAAATAAAATAGTTATACAAAAATAGAAAATAAAATAAAAACTAAGCCTAGGTACCATCTTTAAATGGGTCTTGGTTGCCCAGAGCACAGGATCCACCTACTACAACCACATTATAATAATTGTCTGTCAATAATAAATGTTGTGGTTGAGTATACAAACGTGGTTGCTCTCCTTTTTTCTCGCTCAATTGACAGTTTGAGGTTTTTTGAAGTTTTTGCATCGCTCGTTATTTTTAAATTTAGTCTGTACAAATAAAATTGTTTGTTACTTTGTTTAACAATGTTTCACTTATTAGTTCTCTTGCTTGAGTTCCACGATCCCAACAACGGTTGCCAACGCAAAGATTGATTTTAGATCCATATCTTACATCATTTTAATTATTATTATTGCTCAACAAGTCGTATTATTATTATTATTAATTAGCTTACATTTTTAAAATAATATGATTAACGAATTAAGAGTTTGTACCTAGGTGTTTTGTTATGCTTTGTTACCTTAATATAATCCTTGAAAACGGTAATTTAAGATATTTTTAACTTTATCCGATTTTCGGGAAAAAAATTAATCATCAATTCAAATTCATTATTTTCGTGAGTAAAGAAAACCAAAAACTTTAATTTCTCGAACAATAGTCACATATAGTATCTTAAAGCATAAGTGGATAAACAGGTCTTTAAAACACGTGCGAGTTTTCAAGCACGACGGCGTAGCCGGAGTGCTTGAAATAGAGCAAGTGTTTTAAAGACCTGTTTATCCACGAATACTTTACGCTATTCTTTTATTGGTTCACTTTGAAATCATAAATACTGGTATTAAAATGGAAATAATAACTATGTAATAATGTGAAATGGGTCAAATCAGCATACCTAACGTTGTCATGGAAATAAGAAATTAATTTGCAATCTGTCATCCAAGATTGATTGTTGTCATCGAAATTTCGTCAAGTATCCCTATAATATGGAACCTAACCTCTTATCTTGATCTATCCCCAATGTGGATGGTTTTATCAGGACAATGTGAGGGTGGTGACCATTTTCTCTTTTTCTCCGACGCGTTTGTTACGTCCCTCGATTATTCGCTTAATTCACAAAAGTCAATTCTATTGATTTTAGCAAGAATTACAGATTACAAATTTCTTAATTCAATATTTTGTTAATAGAGTTCACTTTCAATACTTTCGATACTACTTTTCCTCCGCATTTGCTTTATGCTACGCGAAGCGTTATTTCTAACCACATCAACTTCGTTTGTGCTGGTACAGATTTTCTACTCGGCGGAGAAAACAAGCGATATAATTGCATTATAAATTATTCTATTGGCTGTCAGTGTAGTTAATTAGTTTCTGATTGACTGATCCACGGCTACCTAAATAAAATATTTCATCTTAAAAACGGAACAAGTACTTCACTAAGGAATATCTCCGTGCTGATATAAATAGCAGCTCGATTTTCAACCGCGTATCTTTTTATACTTTGCTTCCTAACAAAACGTTACCAAGTGCTACGGAAATTTCACAAGTTTCTCACATCGATATTAATCGTCTATAAGTGAAAGTTTTCCACGAATAGTGCCTATTTAGAATCATCTGCTTATTCTAAGTACCATTAAAACGTGTTATTACGTCTTTCTGCATTTAGTACCGCTACGTTAAAAGTTGCCACGCTCTAGGAATAATTCCTTGAGGTATGTACCAAATTCTTTTGTATCAATTACCGCGTTATTCTTTAAATTCCTGACAGTAATTTATATTATTTGTCCTAGCGTTTACTACCCGGTTTTCTACTGGTTTTCTACCTGGTTTACTTTTGGATTACTTACTTGTTGGTTAACGCCATTTTGTTAACATCACCTGAAATTATTGCTGATCCGTTGCTGTCGAAATCGATGGTTATTTTGCTGCCAGCTACATATTTGCTGTTCACCAAATCATCTTTAATCATTTCCGCATTCCTGTGTGAAGGAATTATTTGATTTCAAGAATTACAGGCTGCCATCTTGTGTCAACTTTTGGAAACAAGAAAAAAAGTTATTATTTGTTAACCTTACTTTTTTTGTGTTTAATCTTATTTAAAACTTGTTACTGTTTACTATAAAATTTGCTCATTCTAACTTACCTAATCACTTCACATATTTTGCTTCAATTTAAAACACTTACTTAATTCATTTTGTTACGTTCCGATTGATTAATTTTTGCATTAACTTTGTTCGTTACTTTAAAAATTACTTTTATTGTTTGTGTATTATCTTTTACCTTGAAGATTTAATTTGCTTAAAGTTAAAATTCAAAAGCTGATTGCTATTATCTTAAATATCAACTCTCGGAACTAAGTACTGACTAAAGTCGGTAATTGCTACATTCAGTCGGTCTGCTTATCGCAGCCCTATTTATTTTCATGTTAATCAACCTTTTATTTAGATACTCCGGCATTGTTGGCGTTGCGCAACGACGATAATCGGATGTTGAGGTAAGCGTTGTCTAATTACATCTACTACTGACTTTTGTACAGCTACCAAGTAGGTTGCTGATATTTATGTACTTGTATTATTTTTGTGTCATTAATCGTACATTGTTGTATTATGTAAACTTCATTTCCTACAAGGTAAAAGTTAAACCCCCTTTACTGCTTCACTCCTGTCTAGATTTGTTTTGTAAAAATTGTTCTGAATGTGTTAACGTTATTTTGTTTTGATTCATTATAACCACCATTACCGTTACTTCCGTGTATTTCTTTATCGAATACCCATTTTCTCTTTCAGAAATCATCTCTCTGTTACTATAAGCTGCTAAGATCTTCGTAGTTCTGATTACCAGCTTGAATTTACTAAAGAACTATCGTGGCGCCCTAAAAGATACTTGACTATATTTGTTAACTATAACTTGCTAAATTAAAATTCTATATCCATTATTCCCACACCCATTAGATTGCCCCTTATAACTGAGCTTATCGAGCCATTGCATTTTTCCTGATTACGGTACCAATCATTTGTTGCCGTAACACGTTTCTCTTCAAACGTGAGGAAATCTTTCTCTTTTCATTTAGTTCTGTCTGGCATTGAAAGCTATTTGAAATTTTATATCTTTGGTAATTGCTTAGTATTCGGAACACACTGTTTCCCTGTAGGAGAGGATGGTCGGACAACTAAGAAAATCTATAAAATAATGGGCGCAAGTCACTAAATTGTTTAAAAACTCCATTAAATAAATAATAGCAAAGACTATTCTTGGGGAAGGATAGTCTTTGATAATAGCAAATTAACAAAACTTGGCGGATTTGTCCATAGATGGCGCTATCATAAAAACGGATCCCGGATCGATACTATTGCGTATGTTTTGTACTTATCGAGTTTGTATTCTGCTTTTTTCAAAGCAATTGTGGATTGTGCTACTTGTGTCAACTTTTATTTCTTTTTATGTCTTTGTACGCTAGTCGAAGATTTAATATCTTTTTTACAGGTCCACCACGTGAAGAATCCCTGTGTCCTCATTCAAGATTAATCCCGCCTTCGTTTCAGATGACCTCGGACGTTTAAAGTTTATTAAAAAATAATTACTAAAAGATGTAATTTCCTTCTTTCAGTACGAGGGCAAAACGTTGACTTTTTCAAACTTTGACATGGTCCAACCCCGGAAGGCGTATTATCTTTACTACATTACTATTTGAAATGAATTACTGTTATGTGACTTGCAATGCCCAAGTGCTTTCTCATTAGACACATGTTAGTTATACATTCTTTCAATTCATGTGTATAATAAGACCTCCAACGCCATCTGTTGAACAGTAGACTGTAACTCTAAAATTAAGTACTCAACAAAAATTTGTTTTTACAAAAAGGGGCCCATTTCCGATCATTCGTAAGATTTTTCCCAAGATATTAGGTGAACTCCGGATACTAAACTACGAGAATTATCCTCCGGTTGGGGAGGAAATCGAAGAATGACCATCACCACCCTTTTTATTTAGAAAGCTAGCGTCACAGTTATTTCCAAGAGAAATGCTAGTTTCGAATACCCATTGTGAATATGTTGGCTAACCTTTCCCTGGGGAGCAGGTCAATCTTGCAGATCTTCTGCCCTTCCAGAGACTATGAAAGTTATTGAATACTTCCTTTCTGGCAACGAACCAAAGACTGACGAACGCATCCATCTTCACATTCCTTCTTACCCACTTAAATTCCAAACAAGGTTGGGCACTCCCATGGAAAGGTTACTTGAGATTAGTGCAAAAGATCCTTAAAGCAAATCTCCCGGAGTGGACCCTTTCCGATGTTCTTCGTCACTCATATTTTAAACTTTTGGTCGCTTTCTAGACAGTTGGAGAACGTTTAAGCTCATAACTACGAAGCTGAAAAGAATTTGTAGCAGGGGTCGCTATGCGGATCATTATTTCAGCAAATTTTAATTGATTTAAACCTCAGAAAAGTGTTCCTTATGGCTCACTGGTCAGCCAATAGCAAATTATCCTTTTGGCAAGAAAATGGGTGTTGGTGAGGACGAGGACCTGTCAGATGAATCTATTTGTGGTGGTTTAGACTCCTCGAGAGGTTCACAGTAGTAATATTGCCATAAGGCAGTTACTTACTTATTATTTATAGGAAGGATTCGTGTCCAGTACGTTCGAGAACTACTGTGGTTTGTTTTCAATCGACCAACAAGGAAAGAAAGGATGTCAATTATTACCATTTACGATAAACTGGAAACTCAACTGAGATCCTTGGAGACGTTGACAGTCAGTAACTTCCGGAGAAAATTCATTCCGATACGGACGAGTAATCCTAAATTATAGTGGGTTAAAAAAACTCAGGAATACCATACCAAGAGTACCTATACCAACTTTGTTCCCGGTCGTGTTCAACATTGCAAAAAGAGGAAAGGGTTTCGTAGGAATACCTTATCTGGCCAAATAAAGGAGAATATTCGTGAAAATAAATATTTTATTGCAATATACCATTAGGGCGAACTCAATACTGGCGGTGGGTTAAATTTGGTGGATACACTGGTATGCGTGATAATTTCGGTGTCAGTCGCCCTTCATGTGGTGGTTTTAAAGCAGATCCAATTGTAATCGTATTGGGGTAAGGATGGACATTTTTCAAACTCTTCCTTTTCTTCTTTTTCTTTGGCGGTGTCTCAACGGGTCTCGGTACGTTCATGTCCTTATGTTTCTTTTTGTAATAAATAACCTCGCCCGCCAAAGTTAACATTGCCAGTCCCAAACCAACCAAAGTGGCAATAAAGACTCCACCTACAAAACAAGTGAAAATTGAGAGAAAAAGGAAGCGGCGTAGTACTCACCCAAACTCTCGAGCGTAATTCCCTCACTTTCATCGAAGTCTGAACAATCTCCCCGAACCGAAGTGTTCCAATATTTAGTTTGAAGAAAATCAAAGAATCGATCCCTTTGCAAATCTAAAATGCTGAACATCTTCAGATAACATCGAATTACCTGCGAGCGGGATTATTACGCTATACTGATGGGGTCTTGAAGGTAGCTGCCTTGTTGAATGGCGACGGCGTAAGGTTTTTCGGCGAATACTTCGCCGACTTCGGTAAAGTTGCAGTTCTTGGAAATTTCGAATCTGATTTCTGACGAATCGTGAATAAAAGCAAAATCGCCCTCCAAACGTTCGTTTACGATGCGAAAACCTTCGGACGCGTTCGGTACGGGCATCGACTCGTTGATCGACAGCAGAATATGGCCGTACTGTTCGTGAATGGGATAATCCCACACTCTGTACCTTTTATCTTCCGTTGAGGAGTTCAGCGTGAGCTCCTTCCACATTCTAAAAGTTGCACAACCGTATTCCATATCACATAGTGGGGGCAACCTACCTGTAAAGTGTATCCTCCGCGAACTTCATGTTTATAAAATACTCGTGCGTTAGCGACTCCATTACTACAGTGTAATTGATTCGAGATTGTCGAGCGAGTTGATCTAAAGACTCCACGGGAGACTAAAATTCGCATAGATTTAAAGTGGGTACCACCTGGTCTAGTACAAGTGGCCACGGCCAACTGGCCGCGAGACAAGTGGCCGACAGGACAACTGGCCGCGAGACAAGTGGCCGCGGCCAACTGGCCGCCAACTGCTTCTATGCCTATTCGCCGTCGTCATTTCGTCGTCGCCGTTTCGCCGTCGCCGTTCCGCCGTCAGGACAGGTGGCCGTTGGCCAAATTCGCCGTAGGAACGATTCGCCATACAAATCGAAAATCGATAATAACTTTTATTCTTGAGGGACTGTTATCAATTGAAAAAAACTATACTAAACCTACCTCTAACCTAAGCGCCTGAGTGGCAATATACGTTTAGGTTGGCATTTTTTTTAAGTTTCAAATACTGTTTAGTAGGTATCATAATATTCACGTTTTTGTATCAATTGAAAAAAAAATACTAAACCTACCTCTAACCTAAACGCCTGAGTGGCAATATACGTTTAGGTTGGCATTTTTTTAAAGCTTCAATTACTGTTTAGTAATTAAAAGAGAAACTCTCATAATATCATATCATAATATTCACGTTTTTGTATCAATTGAAAAAAATATATACTAAACCTACCTCCAACCTAAACGCCTGAGTGGCAATATACGTTTAGGTTGGCATTTTTTTTAAGTTTCAAATACTGTTTAGTATCATAATATTCACGTTTTTGTATCAATTGAAAAAAATATATACCAAACCTACCTCCAACCTAAGCGCCTGAGTGGCAATATACATTTAGGTTGGCATTTTTTTTTAAGTTTCAAATACTGTTTAGTATCATAATATTCACGTTTTTGTATCAATTGAAAAAAATATATACTAAACCTACCTCCAACCTAAGCGCCTGAGTGGCAATATACGTTTAGGTTGGCATTTTTTTTTAAGTTTCAAATTCTGTTTAGTATCATAATATTCACGTTTTTGTATCAATTGAAAAAAATATATACTAAACCTACCTCCAACCTAAGCGCCTGAGTGGCAATATACGTTTAGGTTGGCATTTTTTTTAAGTTTCAAATACTGTTTAGTATCATAATATTCACGTTTTTGTATCAATTGAAAAAAATATATACTAAACCTACCTCCAACCTAAGCGCCTGAGTGGCTATATACGTTTAGGTTGGCATTTTTTTTAAGTTTCAAATTCTGTTTAGTATCATAATATTCACGTTTTTGTATCAATTGAAAAAAATATATACCAAACCTACCTCCAACCTAAGCGCCTGAGTGGCAATATACGTTTAGGTTGGCATTTTTTTTTAAGTTTCAAATTCTGTTTAGTATCATAATATTCACGTTTTTGTATCAATTGAAAAAAATATATACTAAACCTACCTCCAACCTAAGCGCCTGAGTGGCAATATACGTTTAGGTTGGCATTTTTTTTTAGTTTCAAATTCTGTTTAGTATCATAATATTCACGTTTTTGTATCAATTGAAAAAAATATATACTAAACCTACCTTTAACCTAAGCGCCTGAGTGGCAATATACGTTTAGGTTGGCATTTTTTTTAAGTTTCAAATACTGTTTAGTATCATAATATTCACGTTTTTGTATCAATTGAAAAAAATATATACTAAACCTACCTCCAACCTAAGCGCCTGAGTGGCTATATACGTTTAGGTTGGCATTTTTTTTAAGTTTCAAATTCTGTTTAGTATCATAATATTCACGTTTTTGTATCAATTGAAAAAAATATATACCAAACCTACCTCCAACCTAAGCGGCTGAGTGGCAATATACGTTTAGGTTGGCATTTTTTTTTAAGTTTCAAATTCTGTTTAGTATCATAATATTCACGTTTTTGTATCAATTGAAAAAAATATATACTAAACCTACCTCCAACCTAAGCGCCTGAGTGGCAATATACGTTTAGGTTGGCATTTTTTTTAGTTTCAAATTCTGTTTAGTATCATAATATTCACGTTTTTGTATCAATTGAAAAAAATATATACTAATCCTACCTCCAACCTAAGCACCTGAGTGGCAATATACGTTTAGGTTGGCATTTTTTTTAAGTTTCAAATACTGTTTAGTATCATAATATTCACGTTTTTGTATCAATTGAAAAAAATTTATACTAAACCTACCTCCAACCTAAGCGGCTGAGTGGCAATATACGTTTAGGTTGGCATTTTTTTAAAGTTTCAAATACTGTTAAGTATCATAATATTCACGTTTTTGTATCAATTGAAAAAAATTTATACTAAACCTACCTCCAACCTAAGCGGCTGAGTGGCAATATACGTTTAGGTTGGCGTTTTTTTTAAGTTTCAAATACTGTTTAGTATCATAATATTCACGTTTTTGTATCAATTGAAAAAAAAATACATATACTAAACCTACCTCCAACCTAAGCGCCTGAGTGGCAATATACGTTTAGGTTGGCATTTTTTTAAAGTTTCAAATACTGTTTAGTATCATAATATTCACGTTTTTGTATCAATTGAAAAAAATATATACTAAACCTACCTCCAACCTAAGCACGTGAGTGGCAATATACGTTTAGGTTGGCATTTTTTTTAAGTTTCAAATACTGTTTAGTATCATAATATTCACGTTTTTGTATCAATTGAAAAAAATTTATACTAAACCTACCTCCAACCTAAGCGGCTGAGTGGCAATATACGTTTAGGTTGGCATTTTTTTAAAGTTTCAAATACTGTTTAGTATCATAATATTCACGTTTTTGTATCAATTGAAAAAAATATATACTAAACCTACCTCCAACCTAAGCACCTGAGTGGCAATATACGTTTAGGTTGGCGTTTTTTTTAAGTTTCAAATACTGTTTAGTATCATAATATTCACGTTTTTGTATCAATTGAAAAAAATATACATATACTAAACCTACCCCCAACCTAAGCGCCTGAGTGGCAATATACGTTTAGGTTGGCGTTTTTTTAAGTTTCAAATACTGTTTAGTATCATAATATTCACGTTTTTGTATCAATTGAAAAAAATATATACTAAACCTACCTCCAACCTAAGCGCCTGAGTGGCAATATACGTTTAGGTTGGCATTTTTTTAAGTTTCAAATGCTGTTTAGTATCATAATATTCACGTTTTTGTATCAATTGAAAAAAATATATACTAAACCTACCTCCAACCTAAGCGCCTGAGTGGCAATATACGTTTAGGTTGGCATTTTTTTTAAGTTTCAAATACTGTTTAGTATCATAATATTCACGTTTTTGTATCAATTGAAAAAAATTTATACTAAACCTACCTCCAACCTAAGCGCCTGAGTGGCAATATACGTTTAGGTTGGCATTTTTTAAAGTTTCAAATACTGTTTAGTATCATAATATTCACTTTTTTGTATCAATTGAAAAAAATTTATACTAAACCTACCTCCAACCTAAGCGCCTGAGTGGCAATATACGTTTAGGTTGGCATTTTTAAAGTTTCAAATACTGTTTAGTATCATAATATTCACGTTTTTGTATCAATTGAAAAAAATATATACCAAACCTACCTCCAACCTAAGCGCCTGAGTGGCAATATACGTTTAGGTTGGCATTTTTTTTAAGTTTCAAATTCTGTTTAGTATCATAATATTCATGTTTTTGTATCAATTGAAAAAAATATATACTAAACCTACCTCCAACCTAAGCGCCTGAGTGGCAATATACGTTTAGGTTGGCATTTTTTTTAAGTTTCAAATTCTGTTTAGTATCATAATATTCACGTTTTTGTATCAATTGAAAAAAATATATACTAAACCTACCTTTAACCTAAGCGCCTGAGTGGCAATATACGCGTAGGTTGGCATTTTTTTAAGTTTCAAATGCTGTTTAGTATCATATTCCCGTTTTTGAATCAATTGAAAAAAATATATTAAACCTAAATTTACTAAGAGTAAAGTATTTTGATGAATACTTCTAAATCACCTTCCAACGGCGAATCGTCCCTACGGCGAATTTGACCAACGGCTAACTGTCCCGACGGCGAAACGGTGACGGCGAATCGGCGAAGACGAACCGGCACCGCGGCGGCAAATAGTCCCCAACCGACTTCACTATCAGTTTGTTTGTTTTCAATAAATGAAACTAGCCATTTATTTATTGGAAGTCAAGTTGTACTGGCAGCGACGCGACGACCACTTGTCCCGGCAGCTACTTGTCTCGCGGCCAGTTGTCTCGGCGACCAGTTGTCTCGGCGGCCATTTGTTTCGGCGGCCAGTTGCCTCGGCGGCCAGTTGTCTCGGCGGCCAGTTGGTCCGACGGCCACTTGTCCCATTCCGGGCACCATCTGAAGATAACCTACTTGCATACGTTCCACTGTTAGAAACGCAGCTAAATTGGCAGTAAACGTGGCTAACATGAGTACAACAAACAACCAGTAAGCGGCTACGAGGGTTCGCGCTGATAAAGATTTTGGAGCTTCCCCTCCTCCTTGGGGAGTAAACGAGGTTAAAGCGAACCAAAAACTTTCTTTTAGTGTAAAATTTCTGAAAAATTTCCATTCGGTTATAATCCCTCCACCGGCAACAGACTTAACCTGCATACGTATGGATATGCGTCTGGATTATTCTTCGCACTATAAGGAGAATACCTATCCAGGAACCAAATCATGCAAGCCGTTACAATTAAAGCAGCTACAATACTGAGCCAAACTTCAATTTTGAGTACTGTCATAAATTTAAAGAGCGATGTCGACTGTACCGGTTTTCTCATAACTGTAATTAGAATAATAGTTAGAAACGGCGTAAGTGTTCTACTCACCTATAGAAATTCCCGATTGCTCGAAGTATGGTGGAACAAAATCAACGACCTCCTCCCGATCTGCTGTCATTATTAAAGGCGCCACGGCCATATACGTTTCGCCAGATACAATATCACCAATTAGCCCATCCCATTTTCCTTTGGGATTTTTATGCCCAAATTTTCCACTTTTAGGCACCACCAATTCATAGTTAAAGTGAAGTAGCTCGGAGAGTCTTTGAATAAATTCTATACAGTAACCGGTCCATTGCATCTTACCCGTCAACGGATCGGGTACTTCGTATGCCCAAGGTATGGCCTGGAAAGGGAATGAGTGACCGAAATCATACCATTCCTCATACCTACCGTAACAACTCCAATGCGAAAAAAAGGCGTTACCGCTCGTATACTCTTATTATCTTCGGCTACCAATTCCCCATTTTGATATTTTGCGATCACCTCATTGTCTACTTCCACGCTTGCCGTTGTATCTAACCTAAACACGCCATTAACTAATCGGAAAGTACCACTACTTTTGCCGTTATGTACAAAAACCTTTTCGATCTCACTAGTAACTGTACCATTATACTTCTGCTCAAAACACGAGACATTTCCCATCAGATCAAATCCTTGTTTTAACATATCCTCTAAAGTGTGATAGACCTCCTTAAGGATTGAGCTGAGAAAACCGTGTTGCAATTGAAACTCTTGGGGACAAGTACATTCGGCCTGCTTTCTAAGTTTGCAGCAAGTTTGAAGTGAGATTTTCAACAAATTCACCTTGCTCAAATTCAAACTTTTAGGGAGGGAATCGTAGGCGAAATCCAGGAACGCCATGTTCCAACGTTCGGGAAATTTCACCAACTCCTCATTGTAAGCCTAAATTATTTTCTAACGGTACAAAACTCTCGGTGTTAGTAGAAAAATGTTTACCACTTGAAACATGTCGACTATATTCGAGGTGAGTGCAATTATCGCGTAACTGGTAGGCATCGGTCTCATTTTTCTTAAACGATCCGTCGCAATTTTGTCTAACTGATAAGCGACCACCATGCGTAACCGAGTTGAGTCGATCCAATAGTAGAGAGCTTGGTCGACATCTGGAACACATACACTAGGTTTAGTCGTAATGTGTGTCAGACTTACTGTTAGCATCATCAAAAATAGCAACAAGGTCTGAAGAATTCCTTATGGTGAGGTACTTGTCCAAGACGTCTAGTATGGGACTGATCGATAGATCGACTCGTATGTAGGGAACATTTAATTCTTCTGTAACAAATTTTGCTTTATCGTTACCTGTCCACGTGACATCGATTACAAATGACGGATCAACTGAGAAGGTGCTGCAAACTGAAAAGAAATGAAAGGTCTGTGTACTACATGTCTTAGCTTACTTTTGTCTTCATCGCCATCTGTGAAGTCTACAGTAACTAAATGTCCGTCAAGTATTAAATTGCCTTCATCGAACAAGTTTAAAAGCTCCTGAAACCATTTCCCAAATTCCTCTTGCCCCTCTTCCGTGACAAATACTGCAATAAATGGAACAATTAAGTGTAGGTACCTACAGATTTAGAAATGACGTGAAAATATGGTCGTTCGATGACCGAATGGGCAGAGCTACAAATCCTGTTGGAACCAAATGCCATAGGCAAAGAGAAAATGAAGAACATGTATAGAAGCAAACTGGTGAAGAAGGGCCTACTAAAGATTTTAAATAGATCCCTCATGATTTTCAATACCTACCTAACATCTAGCATAAGTTTTAAATGTGGTAAAAAGGCATAGGTACCACATAGAAGGAGACATGCAATGAAAGAAGAACAAAAGATGGCACACTAAGTCTTGGCCATATCACAGCTACACCACAGTAGGTACCTTTCGATTATTTTGATAGGTGCTGCAGTAGCTTTTTAATTTCTGGTCTTTCCCAACATATGACTATGGTTTAGAAAGCGAAAGGGCTTGAATGAAGTCCATAATTTCTGAAAAACCCCTTCATTTTTATTAGTCTACTGGAATTTCCAG
The DNA here is from genome assembly GCA_036250285.1 of Pyrocoelia pectoralis. NCBI lineage: Eukaryota > Metazoa > Arthropoda > Insecta > Coleoptera > Lampyridae > Pyrocoelia > Pyrocoelia pectoralis. Next base: position 16,695,059 of record CM070081.1, read on the forward strand.
AAAGCTGTTTAGAGGTATGGAAATGTAGTGCAAAGATTACCTGAAACAAATGCTCACGCGCACGAGGCAATTTATAAGAAATTTTTAGCGTTCGGGTAACGTGCACCCAAGAGGGCTCATTTACCACAGAATAAGTTATTACGTTGAAATGTCCGGTTTTGAAAATAAAGCGAAAGAGGAGTTTGGAGTGAGTGGAGACACCGCAACAGAGAAAGGGACAGAAAAAAGGTGTGACAGTTAGGAGGAGAAAGGGGGTGGTAGTTAGGAGTTGAGAAAGGGGGTGGGTTGATCTGATCCCGCCGTCTGAAGAAGCAACAGATGTTTTTGGTTATATTTGTAAATTTCTATTTTTGTGTGTGTTAATTTTCCATCAAAAACGTACTTAATGCATGAATTTTAGCTGTTTTATTAATGATAATTGTTTAAATCAACCATTTATATTTTCTAATAACTTGTCATTCCATGAAATGACTTTATAAATTATTCTACATTGAACTGTTTATCCAAATTACCGTTGGTGTCCATCTTGATTTGTTGTTATATAATGTGTTTTTTTATCACTTTTGTATGTAATAGGGATAATAAACTTCCGTTACCTATTGAATTAGGGGCGAGAGTTTTCTTTGTGTAAAATGTTGAATTCAGTTATTTTAGTTCAATTTTAATTTTCTTTGTCTCATCATGTATACATTCGTTTCTCAATAAGAGCCGCACACTTGCTTGAAGCTTAAACTTAGAGTTGCTAACGTACTCCCTCATTTATGTAAGAGTCTTGGGAGATGTAACTAATGATGTTTTTTTCTCCCGTGTCAGAGTCGACTGCTGGGCATTTGATAGCAATTTAGCACTCGTGCTCGAATTACAACTTTAGCCGTAAGCGCCGAATCCAGGCCTTCGTGTACCTTTCGGAGGGGTCCGAATAACTAACTATTTATATGTCTAGTGAATGTGGTAGTTGTCGAACAAGGGGAGGGAGTATAAGTAGTGGTTATTTTAGTTTGTGGTCGTGAGTACGGTTTTTGTTTTGTATTATTTATATAACTGAATTTGATTGCCATGTATTTTTATGTTACTGTGGTCCACCCCACTGTATCATGTTTCTTTGTGTTTTGTTTAATTTGTGTATATAGTTTCTTGGGAACATATCCGAAGGTTTCTTTGACCATGTTCTTCCTTCGGATAGTTTCAGGTGAATCGTGGCATTGCCACTTTTTGGCAGTAGATATGATTTATCAAAATTTTAGAGCATTAATTTTTATCACCAAATATATACTTATTTACGTTCATTTCAACTGCTTGTTTGTTTTCTTCTATCCTACAACTTCACAGGCCTTGATAAGCGCCATCTAGGGAACCGCCATCTTGGTAGGCGTCCTCTTTAGTTACACAATGTAGATACAGATGGAGTTGGGTTCGTTATTTGTACGTAAGCGCGCGAAACCTGGTGTCTGCCACATCACAACGTACGGTACTACAACTGTCAGTAGTTGAAGACTATCCCACAAAGAAAAAAGAAATTCTCCTACCATCTACTGGAGGAAGAACACCTACTAAGGTGAGCACTTAATCCAGCTTCAAAAGTGGCGTTACCTGTAAGATTGTTTCATCAAGACGCGTAGTGAGCAATCGATCACTACATCGGCGACTGCGAAGGCTTTGGAATAAAAACAGAAGAGAGAAGTTGAAATGGGTTGGGGGTGTTCTATTGGGGATTCGGAAAAACCCCTGGAAAAAAACCCAGGAAAAAAACCACCGGAAGAAAAACCGCCGAAAAATAATTATAGATGGCTGTGAATAAAGTTTGGAAATAAAAGTAATGCCAAACTTAAACGTAGATTGCCACTAAAGCGCCTAGGTTATTTGCAGGTTTAGTATATTTTTTTTCAATTGATACAAAATGGCAACATGGCACTAAACAAAGTTTGGAAATAAAAGTAATGCCAAACTTAAACGTAGATTGTCACTAAAGCGCCTAGGTTATTTGCAGGTTTAGCATATTCTTTTTCAATTGATACAAAATGGCAACATGACACTAAACAAAGTTTGGAAGTAAAAAAAATGCTAAACTTAAACGTAGATAGCCACTAAAGCGCCTAGGTTATTTGCAGGTTTAGTATTTTTTTTTTCAATTTTCGGGGGTTTTTCTTCCTGGTTTTTTTCCTGGGTTTTTTTCCGGGTTTTTTTTCCGGGTTTTTTTCCGTTTTTTTTCCAGGGGTTTTTTTTCCTAAACTCGTTCTATTGATAAGATTTATATTTATATGCTGCTTTTTTTAAATCTATGTCCTGTTTATGCTATATTCATAAGACTAAAAAAAATTGATAGGACAGGCTACAGGTGGTGGTAAGAGGTGAGAAGGTGTTGCTCGCTGACCAATGGCATCAGGAAAAAAACCCAGGAAAAAAAACCACCCGAAGAAAAACCCCCGAAAAATAATTATAGATGGCTGTGAATAAATATATAAAGATACAAAGTTTGGAAATAAAAATAATGCCAAACTTAAACGTAGATTGCCACTAAAGCGCCTAGGTTATTTGCAGGTTTAGTATATTTTTTTTCAATTGATACAAAATGGCAACATGGCACTAAACAAAGTTTGGAAATAAAAGTAATGCCAAACTTAAACGTAGATTGTCACTAAAGCGCCTAGGTTATTTGCAGGGTTAGCATATTTTTTTTCAATTGATACAAAATGGCAACATGACACTAAACAAAGTTTGGAAGTAAAAAAAATGCTAAACTTAAACGTAGATGGCCACTAAAGCGCCTAGGTTATTTGCAGGTTTAGTATATTTTTTTTCAATTTTCGGGGGTTTTCCTTCCGGGTTTTTTTCCTGGGTTTTTTCCGGGGTTTTTTTCCGGGTTTTTTTCCGTTTTTTTTCCAGGGGTTTTTTTCCTAAACTCGTTCTATTGATGCTTTTTTTAAATCTATGTCCTGTTTATGCTATATTCATAAGACTAAAAAAAATTGATAGGACACACTACAGGCTGGTGGTAAGAGGTGAGAAGGTGTTGCTCGCTGACCAAGGGCATCAGTATCAGTTACGGCGGATTTCGGATCCTCTTAGTAAGGATTATGGAGGTGTTGATAAGGAGGCTTTTCTACTGCGGAAAAAAGCACTTGATAGTCTTGGATGGTGTGTTTGTATGAATTGTTGATACTGTCCACTACTAGAGAGGGAGGACTGATCATCAATATTGACTCTCTTCATTAGGCCCAGTATCCGCAATTCATGTGTTAGTGGACCGATTCACCAAATATCGACGATCCATCGCGAATGATTATTAATCGAGACATGGCGAATACGACAAGGTTGTTGAAAGAGAAAGGCATACGGCGATAGCAAAGAACAGTAGACAAGAGGTTGCTGCGAGTACCAAGATTAGGTAAACATCTTCACGAAATTATTTGGGTTGTGATAACTGCCCTGAATGGCTATAGCGAAACCTAGTGGTGGAGGCGAGGTTTGTAGTGAATCAGAAGTAAGAAATCTTGGTTTTTAGTGTGACAATTGATTCAGTGAGGAAGTATCCATCAGAGTGGTAGTGGGAGCAGAGCGAAGAAGGGGGGTCCATTGAATCTTGTGGAGAGTTTATTTGATGTTCATATTAAATGAGGTCAGAGGCGTCTGTTAAACCGGCGATCCATTCAAATGGAGTCAAGACACGGGAAAAGTAAAGGGTAAAGGGTACGTGGCGTATGAAGGGCGACTGACTAATACAGTGACTCGACTACCGTCACTGTACATGGGAATCATGGGAAGAGTTCAAAGCGCTGCCAGGCGATGAGGGTATTAACTGTACTAGAAAGGCAGACTATTTAAGCGGACGATCCGTCCAACAGGCAAAGATATTATTCTCCTTCGGAGAGAGGGTGGCCGTTACGAATATATAGTAAGAGATTAGAATGTAAAAAGTTTTAAGTACCTACCTACGTACAGTCTTTGACAAATGTAATGTCCCTTGCCCCTTGGATAGGTACTGTGACTTAGGCAGTCAACATATCACATAGTAAATGGTAGACGATGTTTAATGAAGATTTACAGATAAAGAATGGACTAATCATTTCGACAAAGAGTATCTTTGGTTTCGCTTTCTTATTTATAAATATTATAAATAGACTACACATTAAACATTGTCTATCATCTACTATGTGATATGTTGGTTGCCTAAGTCACCGTATCCAGGGGACATTACATTTGTCAAAGACTGTACGTACTCATTTGTAGCCAATGAACTGTATACTATACACGAACTTCATAAATAAAAATGGACTGCTAATAGCATATGCCTACTTCTTCGCTTTTGACGCCACCAAGGATCCGCCATGATGAGCGCAAATATTAGTAACATTCTGGTAATATTTGCATATTTGTGTTGTAGATCGGTCATGGTTGGTACCTCTGCTAGCAGCTGATCGCATTTTTATTTTCTTGTGTCAAACGTGATATAACCTGAAAATTTTTAGCCTTAAATACCTTTAGATTTTAACAGTTAAGAAGACAATAAAGTTGTTTATAATATTCGTTTTATCAAATTGAAGTGTGAATTTCAACTATGAACTGAGAAAAGTATTTTTTTACGTGATCCGAATTAGATTTCAAATTTTCGCGGTTGACTCAGGTTGAATTTGCGCTCATCATGGCGGACGCTGTAAGGTGTCATTTCGAATACATGTGATTATCAGTCCATTTTTATTTATGAAGTTCGTGATACTATAGGTACGTATAGTATACAGTTCATTGTTTATGTAGCTAGCTTAATCTGCAGATGAGATTAATAAAATGGCGGCGTTGCCCTTATTGGTCACAAAAGCAGTTCTTTATCATCATTCTCGTTTGGGGGAAGATTCGCTTATTGCGATGGGTTTTTGTTCCAGAAAAAAAAACGTCTCTCTAACGAATTGTAAACTCATTATTCACCGATTTGTCAGATTTTTTTATATTTAGGGGAATAATTGGCAGTTGGCAATATTCTGTTACCAACTTGATGTTTGACAATAAATTGTGTAAGTTACTCGGCGTTATTTGTTAGTGGTGAAAAATGGCAAGCAATCCCGCCCAGAGAAGAGCGTACAAGGATGTGACGAAGCTAATCTTAAATAAACACGAAGTATCAATGGTGAACACAAATGAATATTTGGTTAAATTCTTGGGGCCAAAAGAAACGCCTTATGAAGGTGGGGTATGGAAAATTCGTGTTTTGATACCGAGCAACTATCCCTTCAGTTCACCAAGTATAAGTTTTGTAAACAAGATTTTTCATCCAAATGTCGAGGAAACTTCCGGTGCAGTTTGTTTGGACGTTATTAATCAAACTTGGAGTCCTTTATACGATTTGTGTAACACTTTCGAAATTTTTTTGCCGCAGTTGTTGACATATCCAAATTCAATGGATCCTTTAAATGCGGAAGCAGCTACTTTATGCATGTTTGATAAAATTAAATTCGTGAAGAAGGTTAAATTGTACATCAAGAGGTATGCTAGTATGGTTACGATGGAAGAGGAGGCGGGGGAAGATTCTTCAGATGCTGAGGATAGCAATATGTCAGATGATAATGACGAATAATTTTGTAATGTAATTACATTAATTGAAGTATTAGATTAGTAAATGTTGCCAATTGTCTTTTAATAACATGGATTCTTAAACGGGTTTCTATAGTATTGTTTTCAGTAATCAGAGCCATGATGCCATTTGTATTTTAATTATCAACTTTAAGGCCATTATGTAGACACTAAGGGACTCTAAACACTAGGAAGTGCCCGCGCCAGGAAGAACCAGGCGTCCTAGAAGAGTACTAATCATGTAGGATGAGTAGGTACACTCTCGATATCCGAAACTTCGAACACGAAACAATAGCAACATTTGCTGATGGCAAACACTACGATTGTCGACGTAGGAAGAGGCTGCAGAAAAACTAAAAGCCTCCATTGATAGAATCAACACCTGAACTAAAACTAGGCGCACGGGTTAAATGAAAACAAGTCTGTACCTACATGTACCTATAGATTTTACTAATAAACAGAAAGAACACCTAACTGTCAAAATCAACGATACCCAGATACTTTATATGGTGATCACTCGCCTAAATATTTGGAAATGACTCTAGACGCTAAACTCCACTGGAAAACTCATGCCAAAAAGAAACTCGAAGGGCTAATTAAAAAAAAGTATCGGCTCCCTGAAAGAAATTCCAAGTTAACTCCATGAGAAACAACAAATTGCTTCTATATAAAGCAAGTATTAAAACATGTTTGGGCCTACTGCGTACAAATATGGGGTTGTGCGAGTAACATAAGCAATATGCAAGTGATTCAGCGTTTTCAGAACAAAGCACTAAGGTACTGCTCAAAAACAGAAACATCCATCGGAACCTTCAAATGGATACTGTGACATACTGTATACCTATTGTGACATACGGTGTACCTATGGGGACACACTTCAGACTGGTGGTCAGATACATATAAACAAATTGTATTTTGTACTTTACTATTTACTTAGTAATAAACTAAATAAAGTATTGATATTGATTGTCTCTAGTAGTGATAAATATGACATGGCGCAGTCTAATTAAAGGAACCTTGAAATAAATAAAAGAAAAAAAAAAAATAAAATGTTGTAGGTACTGGTGCAACACATGCTAGCCCGGAAGTGTGGTTAAAATTTTATCTACTAAGTATACGTATCAAGTATGGAGGGATTTAAGCCACCAAAAAGTTTAATATTGGATGGTAATATAGCTGAAAATTGGAGGAAGTTTAAGCAAAGTTTTGAAATATTTTTAAAAGCAACGAGTAAGGATGAACTAAGTGAAGACAAAAGAATTGCAATATTATTAAATTTAGTGGGAGAAGATGCGTTAGATCTTTACAGCACCTTTACGTTAACTGAAGAGGAGAAAAAGAAATATGATAGTGTGTTGGGAGCTTTTGAACAGTATTGCAATCCACGGAAGAATGTAGTTTACGAGAGGTTTAAGTTTAATAAAAGGGAACAACGCGAAGGTGAAAGTTTTGATCAATTCTTAACAGAGTTGAAGAAGTTGGCTATGACATGTGAATTTAGCACATTAATAGACCAGTTAATTCGTGACCGCATTGTCTTGGGTATAAAAGATGTGTCGGTACAAGAAAGGTTACTTCGAATAGATGATTTAACTTTGCAAAGAGCTATTGATGTGTGCAAGGCTTCAGAAATTACCAGACAGCAGGTTAGAAGTCTACAAGAAGAAAGTGTTGATCTAATTAGTAAGAAATCTGCTAAACCCAAAGCCATTGAAGAAGATAACAACAAAGCTTCATCAAGTGGAGCTGCTACAAGAGATTTTTCTAAGAAATTCAAGTGTAGAAGATGCGCAACATGGCATGGTCCTCGTGATTGTCCAGCATTTGGTCGTAGGTGTTCCAGTTGTAATATGTTCAATCACTTCGCTGTTGGATGCAAGGTTGGAAGGCAGGTTAGAGAAATTGAAGTAGCAGCCAGTCAAGAGGAATGTGACGAGGTGACTATAAGTTTAATAAATATTAAAAATATAAATCAAGTTATCTGGAAAGAATGTGTACAAGTAGAAAATAGAAATGTTAGCTTTAAGTTGGATACAGGTGCACAGGTGAATATCTTGCCGAAAAAATTGTTAAATGAGTTGGGTAAAAATATTAACTTGTCTACTACTAATATTGTATTAGAAGCATTTGGGGGATCTAAAATTGTTCCGTGTGGTATGGTCAAACTAAATTGTAAGCACAAGCTTAATGAAATAAGTACTGATTTTGTAGTTACTAATGAAGATGTGGCACCAATTTTGGGCTTAAATACTTGTGTCAAGTTAAATTTGGTTAAGAGAGTTGAAACGATTCTTAATGTTCAGAATGTAGATAGATTCATCACTGAAAATACAGATGTGTTTGAGGGTCAAGGAACATTCAATACAAAATGTGAAATTAAGCTCAAAAGTGGTGCAAAACCTGTTTTTAACCCACCTAGACGTATTCCGTTATATATTAAGAGTAAAGTGAAGGATAAATTAAGTGAATTGAATAGTAGAGGCATAATCTCGAAGGTGGATAATCCTAGCGGTTGGGTGAGTAACCTTGTAGTGGTGGAAAAACAAGATAAATCTATTAGGTTATGTCTTGATCCTAAATATTTAAATGAGGCTATTGAGCGTGCCCCAAACGTTTTGATTCCAACTATAGATGAAATTTGTGAGGCTTTACATGGCAAAAAAGTATTTACAGTATTGGATTTGAAAGAGGGCTTTTGGCAAGTTCCCTTAACAGAAGCATCAAGTGTTTTGTGCACGTTCAGTACTCCTTTTGGGTGCTGGAAGTTTAACCGTTTGCCTTTCGGCTTGAACATTGCTCCTGAATACTTTCAGAATTTAAATCAATCTAGCTTTGGTGATATACCAGGAGTACTTGTGTATTTCGATGATATTTTAATTGCGGGCAAATCTTTGGAAGATCATGATCAAATACTTCGTAATGTTATTCAGAGAGCAAGGCTCGTAGGTGCTAAGTTTAACAAAAATAAAATTCAATTTAGAACAGACCAAGTTAAATATTTGGGTCATATATTTTCTAGCAAAGGAATGAAAATTGATCCTATGCGTATAGAAGCCATTAAATCACTCAAAAACCCGGAAACGGAAAAAGAATTGCAGTCCGTACTGGGAATGATTAACTTTTTAAGATCTTTTATTCCCAATCTTTCAGAACTTACTAAGCCATTAACAGCCTTACTGCAAAAGAATGTAATCTTTAACTGGCTTCCATATCATACTAATATTCTAGACTCAATTAAAGATAAAATTACTAAAGCTCCCTGCCTAAACAATTTTGACGTAAATAAAGAAATCGTAATACAGGCAGACGCGTCACAGAATGGTGTAGGATGTTGCCTATTGCAGGAGGGCAAACCTGTTAGTTTTGCGTCCAGAAGTTTAAGTAATTCAGAAAGAAATTTTGCGCAAATCGAAAAGGAACTACTTAGTATAATTTTTGCAACAACTAAATTTCGAAATTATATTTATGGTCAGGATATAATTGTAATTACTGATCATAAACCACTGGTAGGTCTATTAAATAAACCAATAGCAGATATTGCGTCGTCTAGACTAAAAAGAATGAGACTGAAACTTTTAGATTATAACATAACTCTAAAATACTTACCTGGAAAGTACATGTTTGTTGCTGACCTATTGTCGAGGTCCTATTTAGAAAATGAATCTTTTATTGATGACACATGGATCACAGAAACAATACATTCGATTAGTAGTGGTCTTAATATTTCGAATGAAAAGCGTAAAGAGTTTGAAGAAGCAACTGAAGCTGATACTGTGTTGTCATGTATAAAAAAATACTATTTTGAGGGTTGGCCGGATTCTTTGAGTCTAGTACCAGGAAATGTTAAACACTATTTCAAATTACAAAATGAAATTACTTGTGAACAAAATTTGCTGTTTTTTAATTATAGGTTAATAGTACCTTCAATACTAAGAAATTACATACTAAAATTACTACATGAGTCGCATTTAGGAATTGAAAAGACAAAGGCTCGGGCGAGACATATTGTATATTGGCCTGGAATTGATAGGGAAATAGAGAATGTAATCAATAGTTGTTCTGTTTGTGATAGATATCGGGTATCAAATGTGAAAGAACCCCTGATTCCGCATGACATTCCAGATATTCCTTTCAATAAAATAGCGTGTGATATTTGCGAAATTCAAGGTAATGATTACTTAATAATACAAGATTATTACACTAAGTGGCTTGAAATTTTAAAATTAAAATCGAAAACATCATCGGAAATTATTTCTAAATTAAAGACAGTATTCTCAACTCATGGTGTTCCAAAGATTGTTATATCAGATAACATGCCATTTAATTCCTTTGAATCTAGGGAGTTTGCAAAAGCTTGGAACTTTGAATTTGTTACTAGCTCTCCTGGATATCCTAGGAGTAACGGTCAAGCGGAAAGAGCAGTTCAAACTGCAAAGAACTTGCTTAAGAAAGCTAAAGATGATAACATAGATATAGAATTAGCACTACTGGAGTATCGTAATACTCCTATCGTGGGATTAAACGTTTCTCCTGCTCAAATATTATTTAGCAGAAGAACCAGAACCAAACTTCCAATTCACTCACAATTATTAAAACCCAAGGTGTATAATAATGCACATGAAGGTATTAATTATAAACAACTTAGATATAAGCACTACTATGATAGACATGTGAAATCAAGACCTGATTTTAATGTGGGTGAGAATGCTCTCATTCAAAAGGGTAAGGTGTGGGAACCGGCAAAAATTGTTGACAAATGCCCCTCTCCCAGATCTTATTTAGCACAGAACTCTGAAGGCAAAGTGTTGAGAAGAAATTCAATGCATTTACGAAAGAGTCAGAATGAATTTAAATTAACCGATACCACAGTGCCTGAGGAAGGAAGTAGCAATGGTAATCCTATTATTACTGAGAATGGTGGAGAATTGCAGTTAGATAGTAGTGTTCAGGAAAATTATGTTAACCCTACTATTGATAATAGTTATAAAACCAAAAGCGGTAGAATCATAAAATTACCTAATAAGTTTGCTAACTTTGAAATGTAACATTAGTTTAGGATATGAAAAAGGGAGATGTGACATACTGTATACCTATTGTGACATACGGTGTACCTATGGGGACACACTTCAGACTGGTGGTCAGATACATATAAACAAATTGTATTTTGTACTTTACTATTTACTTAGTAATAAACTAAATAAAGTATTGATATTGATTGTCTCTAGTAGTGATAAATATGACAGATACTGTTGACCAAACTATCAGCAAGTATGCCCAGTAGCCTTGAACAAAGGTTACTAAACCATGTGAATGTCGAGGCTAATACCTATCCAGATCCTGGGGACAGCACAAACCTAGTAAGAAGACTCAACAGAACGAAGCAGAGCATTGTGCGAGGAGTGCTACATATTCATTTTTCTAGTGTAGTTAAGTACCAAGCGGAACAATACCAAATAAAAGATAAACTGGGCGCATCAAACCATGCTAATACCCCACAGAAGCGAATGAATGCAAATGCAAGAGGAAGAACTGAAGAAAGCGTTCAGAAATATCACGAAGGCACCTCGAAAACAGCACGCTCCAAAAAAGTATAGCAAGGAACAGAAACCGGACGGATTCAAGTAGTATAACGGAAAGGGCCAAAGGATAAAAACACACAGGCCAAAACAGAAAGATGGACTACAAACGCGGAACAAATAAAGAAAAGATTACACAATAGGAATAGGGATCTGGAACATAAACACCTTATATTGACTAGCAAGGAAGTAGAAATAACAGATGAGATGGATTCAAAACAGAATACAAATACTGGGCATAAACGAAAGGAAGAAAAAAGGAAAGGGGATAGAAAACATTACCTAGGAAACTACACTTTATTATACTACCCAACCCAGGCGTGGAGGAAGACAACAGAGCAAATGAAAGTGTGGGAAAATAACAGTGAAGGCAGTGGTGGATTTCCGAATAGGCCGAGGCCTACGGCGGCAAATTTTGGACGGCGACAAATTTTAGACGGTGACAAATTTTTACTTTCCCGTGCATATACACATAGGGAAAGTGATGTAATCGAAAAAAAAATCGAACTCGAGATTTTGATGAATCTGGACGTATTGGCTCCCCCTGAGTCCAAAACCACCATTTTTGAAAAACGTTTGCTGTGGGTGCGTGCTAGACCGATTTTGATGAAATTTAAAACTAAAGCCTATAAAAAAACTTCATCGGTAAAACAAGTTTCTCATATCAAAATCGACCCAAAGGGGCCCAAACTATAAGGGCGTTATTTTGGGAGCAAACATTCAAAATTTAACCCAAACTAATTTCTCTTGGTGAAAAGTTAGCAAATATGGTTACAAGTAAAACGCCGTTTTTCGTTTGTTTCTAAATTCAAAATGGCGGCCACCATAGTAATTCTCCAAGTTTTTACTTTTTAGGGTAGAGCTCAAAAGCCGTTTTAACTTAATTAAAATTTGAAAATTGGAAATTATAGCCGAAAGATGGCTACAACTTTTACTTATAATTATTGGTAAACAACAAAAATTAAACGTATTGGTGCCCAAAATTGGTCAAAAATTAAAAATTGATTTTCTCCAAATCTGCTGTGAGCTTTTTTTTATTTTTTTAAATGTTATACCTACACATAGTTTATGAAAAACTATTAGCACTATACATTTATTTCTTTATTTCCCATATGGGAAGGGGGATGAATGTTTGAAGTTGAAAATTTTAAATCTTCCTAACTTTTTTGGTAACAAAGATGAAGAAATAAAATTGTACAGTGAAGTAGAGGACATACGACTCTTTTAATCGAGTATAATAAGTATACCAATTTAATTCCGGCCTAACAGGAAATTAACAAAATATGAAGAATATTTATGATATACCCTGTATATTATTTCAGGGCAAAATCAGAAATCGTTTTCTGATTACAACTAGGTATACTACACACTATATATTCATTTTTTTATTTTTTTGAGTTATTACACAAAAACTGTTTTATTTTGAGTTATTACGCAAAAACTACTTTATTTTGAGTTATTATGCAAAAAACTATTTTATTTAATACGTCATTGTAGTAAACACGAGAAAGTTGTGTGCCAGTTTACTTGTTTACTGGTCATTTAATTTAACTCTAATGAGTTACCTAACTGTTATAAATTTTTACGTGTTTGTTTATTTAAGTACAGTACCAAGGAGCAATGCAATGTTGAACCGATATTGGTTGAATATTGTCATTTATTGGCGCGATATAGTAGCCCAATAATGGACCAATCTTGGAAATGCAACAATGAATAATAATGGCGCAATATTGCAATACAATGTTGGTACTGTATTGAAAACGATCACAATGCAATATTTCTGAGACTTGGTAGGTACAATATTGTCCATAAATATAGGTACAATGTTGATATTAATATTGGTTTAATATTGATTTGCAATATAAATACCATATTTTTACGTCACTTCAAGACCTTTAGAACGTTAGTTACGACCGTTATATGTCGTCACCCAAGTATATGCATAATGTAAAAAAAGGGAAAAACTACATTTTTACGTAGAACTGTAATTTTAATTATTTAACTTAATTTTTGAACCAACCCGTTTTTACCTGAACTGAAAGTTGACGATTTTAGTAGGGTAAGTACAGTGAACTCTGTATGTATAGAGTTCACTGGGTAAGTATTATACTTGCTTGAAAGTTTCCCTTAACCGGATTCGAACCTTTATCGGATGGGTTCCGGTTCCGAAGGCCGACATTCTACCGCTGCGCTGATGTGACACATACGTACTTCTCATTTCATTCTTCATAACTTAGCGCTGTTTCGCGTTATATTAATAGTTTAAATTATGTTTGAAAAAATACATAAAAGAAATGTTAGTCACCGGGAATTCATAAATGATAAGCCATCATCATCTATAAATTCTATAAGAGAGTACATCTACTATTGAATAATTAGGTACGACTAACGTAACTGATAGTTTTTACGCAAAAAGCTTTGGAAAAAACCGAAATTTAAGAAATGACAATAACTGTGAAGTGAACTCAGTAAACTCCAGTAGAGTTCATTGAGTCAATTGCCAACTTGGCGAGAAAGAAAATTATCAATATCAATAAAATCTATTACTCACTCATATCAGACGTCATAATGACATCTCATAAGTGACGTGTATGTACATTCTTATGAAATTTTGCAATTATGTGGGAAAACAATGTTAACCCAACACTGTCAACCGAGATTGGATTAATCTAGCCAATCTAGGAAACGTTAGACCGGTACAATATTGGTGCATAATATCGTTATACGTACATCCAATATTGGCACTATATAACAAATGTTAAATTGCGCCAATATTGGCATAATATTGAATTCATATTATACCACGTTTTTCTTATAAAATGTAGTAATTACGTGGAAAAACAATATTGGTCCTACACATTAAGAACTAAGATTGGATCAATCTAGAAAATGTTAGAGCGTGTAATATTGGTACATTATATACAAGCAATATTGGCACTATATAATAAATATTAAATTGCGCCAATATTGGTTGAATATTGAATTCATTATACCATTTTTTCTAATAAAATTTAGCAATTAAGTGGAAAAACAATATTGGTCCCACATTGAGAACAGAGATTGGGTCAATCTAGGAAATCTTAGAACGGTGCAATATTGATGCGTTATATACAACCAATATTGGCACTATGCAATAAATGCCAGCTTGCGCCAATATTGGCACAATATTGTTTATATTGTACCAGCATTTACTTGTGAAAATTAGCAAGTACGTTGAAAAACAATATTGGCTCAATGTTTTGATGTGATATTGGGTCAATCTACTAAATGCTATAATGGGTCAATATTGGCTCAACATTTTGTATATTGAACCAATATTACCGTGTTTCAACTTTGGATTTGCAACATTGGGCCAATATTGGTGGAATATAAACAATGTTGGCCAATATTCCAATATTGGTCCAATGTGATACCAAGCATTTGCCAATATTCATTGCTACTTGGGGTGTGTTCTAGGCCGCATACGAAGTTCGCCTACAGGCGGAAAAACCTTAAATCCGTCTCTGAGTGAAGGAGGATATAAACGAAAAGGTCCTAAAGTTCAAAGCGATGAACTCAAGAATTATGGAGTAGAAGGTAGACTGGTGGAAGAAGTGGAGGAATTCTATAAAGCACTACAGAAGCTTTAGACGAAGTAGGTAAATGAAGAATCGCAAACAACCATATGATGGGGGACTGGAACGCAAGGATGGAAAAGAAATCCAACAGAGGGAACAGGGGGAACAAATACTCAACAGAAATGGAAGTAGAATGCTAGAATTCTCCCAAAGTAACGACATAATATATAATACGAAACACAGTGTAGAAACAAGAGGAAGAGGCCGTGTGTACACCTTTGTAGCGGAACAGTGAAAAACCAAAAGCCTAAGAGAGTATACAGAGAGTATAGTGTACACAAGAAATCTCAGGGATACATTACAAAACATAGGACAAAGAAAGAGGCAGAACTAGGCACTAACCACAGCTAGACTTGTAGCAGCATATATCAACCACACTATACCTGTGGCGCACCCGGGGGGGGGGGGGGGGGGGCCCTCCCGAAATTTTGAATAATGAAGTTATTTTGCCGGCAAATACCTTCGCCTTCCAAATTTAGCAATATTGCTGTACCGTAGGTAGTGTAGGTATACAAAAAAGTGTTGGATACGCACCACGCACTACTTTGTTTCTTCGATGAAGTTAGATAGTCCGCTCAAATTTTCCTCAAATATTTTTGAACCCCCTCCGAAACAAAAACCTGGGTGCGCCCCTGCACTATACAACAGTATAAAAAGAATCAAAGAAATAGAATAGGTACAGTAAAATAGCAACACACAAGCTAAAAATTCCACACAAAGGGAAAGTGTAGATAATATAGCGATATATGAAGAAAGGACAAATACACTAACCAGAAGATATAAAAAAGAGATAGGTACAAGAAGGAAATTTAGAAAAAAAAAATGGAAGAAGTATGCGGGAGAAGAAAATATAAGTAGTAAAAATACAAAAAAGAAGAAAGTGGTGTAATGAAGAGATAAAAAGTGTAATCAAGAAAAAGAAAGAAGGAGAAATATATACCTACGAGCAAAAAGAAGGCAAAAGCTTGCACGAATTTGGGAAAGAAATCAATGATGAACAGAAAACAGACACTGATACACAAACATTTTGGGCAAGGAGAAAGGGGCTAAGAGGAACAAACCACAAACCAAAAACAACAGAAAGCGATACCTACCTATACAACAATAAACGATCTCCAAACGGGAACGAAAGAAATTCTAGAAGCATGGAAAGAGCACTACGGAGAAAAATTCAGAAACTCAACTGAGGAAAAGTAGAAGGGAGAAGGAGAATAGAAAAGAACTACAAGGATATCGATAGAATAGAAATACTATAGATCCAACAGATGAAAACTGGAAAAGCAAAGCGAAGCAAGTGATATAGTCCCAGCCCAGAATATGGTCGATATGTCGGGAGGCATGGAATCAGGAAAAAATCCCAAAGGAATCGAAGAGCAATCTGAGCATATACCAATACACAAAAAAGGAGAAACCACGAAGAGGGAGAATTACGGAGCTATACGACTGGCCCAAATAACGGCACACAAAATATACACAAGAATACTAGAGAAATAAGCTAAGGGGCTACGTGTACCACAAACTAGAAGAAGAACAATCAACATTCAGACCAGGTAGGCAAACCAACGAAAACATAATTATTCATATTGAGAACACCGATAGATGAAGGAAAAGAACTCTACAAAGCTTTCATTGATCTAAAAGCAGGTTTGGACACGGTCAACAGGCAAACACTCTGGAACACCCTAGCGGACTTGCTTCAAGTGCCAAGACAGCTATATGAATAATAAGATACAATAGTACAGATAGCAGGACAAAGATCACAAGAATATGAGATCTCTGCATATTTACTAGAATATTTCATATTTCCTACCACAGTACGTGACCACGAATTAAACAAGACCAAAGTCGACCATCTAGCTGGCTGTTGGGTAAAGTAAGCCATCTTCCATTTTACTTCAAACGCCCACCACCCTCACATCCGGCCGGTTCAAGGTGTCAGACTTATGTTTGGTATCAAATATGAAAAAAAAAACAATTGTTCGTGTGGAAATGACTTGACCAAATCGGTCGCTAGCTATATGCAGATGACATACTTATCACTAATAGCCGACACAAGGCATAAAATGCAGGAGACTGCTAAACAAATGGACTAAAGAGTTAGAAAGCATCGAGATGTATATAATATAAACACAAACAAGACAAAAGGGATGATTAGTTAACGAAAAACAAGATGCCAACAGGAACAGAGAGATAAGCTGCAAGAACTCACTATGCGCTATAAAAACAAAACAATCCTAGGGCACAGAGATAAGGAAACAAAGGTCAACGTAAAAATACACAATACAATAATTAATTACTTACCTATGGGTATGCGGCAGAGAACTGGACACTGGGGAGAAACAAAGAAAGAAAATAGATTTCATTGGAAATGAACCATCTGAGGAGGTTACAAAGTGGCAACAATCAACAGCTTTAGAAGAAATAGACAGAAAATAGTTGAGATTGTATGGACATTTATATATCAAGAATGAACAGAGAGGCACTACCAAGAAGAATAGGTATACTAGAAATGGGTAGTAGAAATGGGACGGCCTAGAAGAAACTGGACGGACCAAATAGAAGATATAGGAAGAGCAAAAGGAAAATCCATAATGGGGCACAGGAAAGCACATAAGAGACCGGACCTACATTAGCAACCCGACGCTTAAAAGTGTGGCAGTACAAGAGAAGAAGAAGAAGTAGTTAAGTGGCACGAACACAAGGCAAACTAGACTATGTTTAAAAACTAGCCAAACATAGTAACTTAGGTTACAACAAAATTGCTCACTGATCTACCTACACATTAAAGATCAGATTGTAATAATCTTAAAAGATTCTGTAATGAGTATCTTTTAATTATAATTAAAAAAATAAATAAATTACATAGAGAATAGTGAATTAATATCTTTTACACACATTTCCATATGTCTTTTAACAAGTAAAAACACATAAAATAACTAAAAATAACTCTTATTTATTAAATTTAACATAAACATAAACTTTACATAAATCAGAAAACTAAACACAGCAAATTCTATAAAGACTAGTAAAATAAATCACACTAAGGTACTATATACGAGAAAGAAAAATCAAAATGGCCTAAAAGAATGAAGAAAGTCTCTCCTCATCGCTATCGGAGGTAATATTTCCGTACCCCTCTTCCTCGGTATCATAGCTTGTATTACCTCGTTCAATCAATGCATCTTCGGTCGCATAGTATTTAATAAATAGTTCAACGATAGTAGTATATTGAACCATATCGTTTAAAAATAAATCTGCAGCCTCCTCATTTATTGCATCATACGGATTGGGCGAATTGAGCAATTGCGGTATGAAAGTTTGAAAAATGTCGCAGAGATTGTAGACCGGACTCCACTTATCATCATTCAGTACATCGAGATAAATGATACCGTAATCCGTATGAACATTTGGATGATAAATATAATTCATAAATCTAACAACGGGTGGTTTAAACGGATAATGTCTACCTAGATGAACTAAAACGTTCCACACTCCTCCTTCGTAGGGACTAGCTTTGACTCCATCAAAACGAACACAATATCTACTATCCGTCATCTTTTCAACTTTATAACCATTCACTATTAATTCTGTTACGTCGATTTGTGAACGTTTATCAAAGTTCATGTTTGGGTCTGAGAGATACAACCAATTGTTTCTCGTAGCAACATATTATAAGAAGTTTACTTACCGTGTATTTATCCTTTTTCTGGGCCGATATGCAGTAAAAGAAAATGGTTTTGTTTGAAGAATCACAGGGAGGATAAATGGCACTAGGTAACAAAAGTAAAGGGTGTTGCAAAAGAAATGGGGTGGAATAAAAGGGGGTGCACCCTTAACAGATGATAGTTAATTGGGGTTACAAACTTAGCCTACTGCAATTTCTTTGTTTACTGTCCACTCCACCTCCAGCTGAAAAATATGCACTGCAGATAAGGGGTGTTTAGCCTCTTACATCATGATTAAAGGTCAATGCCCTTCACTCAGGTATAAGTGAATGAACCAACTGTTGACTACATTTGGGGTTGCACAAATCCTAATCCTTGGAAGTTGACCACAAAAACAACTTTAATTTTGAGTTTTGGGTGCAACAACCTAAAAATAGTAAAAATTCTGTAATTTGTGGGGTACACAAAAAGTGAGTATGAGAGGTTGCCTATCCACTTACAGTAGATTAACCATATAGTTTCTTTATAAGTATATGAGATTAACGCACAGAAGTAATGTGTACCAACCATTAAATAAAGAAAGCTTTCTTTATTCAATGGTACCAACAGAAGAAATACCTGAGACCTAGACCTAGGTATTTCTTCCAGTGAACTCTATGTATATTCAAGGTGCTTTTTTGGAAGCTTTAGTTAACGTTTCTGGGAAAATTGTATAGGTAAGTTTCTGAAAATATGTACTTGGGGGTTACTCAAAAAGCCGAATCGATCTAAAATATTTTCAAAATGGCAGCACTTCCGGAAATGCCGGAAGTAGCTACCAACTTCGTTATTTTAAAAAGCAACCCCTATTTTTTATTGCATTTTTGGATTCTACGTGAAATTTCATAACTTTTGATACCAACATGTCAATATCTACCAGTTATGGTTTTTAAGTTATTTCCATTTATTTACAAAAAATGGCGGATGCAGACGGTAGTTTAAGAATTCATTACTTGAAAATGGTTGTAGCTATGGCAAATGACCATTTTCTTACTATTGCATTTAATAGAGAATAAAAATGGGCATATTTTGGTATTACATGTTATTCCTATCCCTACCTTTAATAGTTTCTGACTTATTCTCATTGACAATCGAATTTTGAACAAATGAAGTGATATTAAACCGTCACCTGTAGGTAATAGGTTAACATAAGTTTTTCAATAATCGAAAAAAATGAAAAATGGCTCGCAATGGTTTTACATATTAAGATTTTTGGAATCTAATTGTTATTTATGGTGAAATGAACAGAATCGCGTCACATGCCTGTCATACGTTCATTGAGAGATATCCAGAAAGACCGCGTCTTAGTGAACGTACCATCCGAACACTGGAATGAAATTGTTTGAATTTTGGAAGCTTTGTACCACCTTACCTACAGTCAGGACTGGGCAAAATACATGCACTAACGTATTTCAAATACAAATTACAAAATACTCCTAGAAATGTATTTGAAATACAAAATACGAGATACTTTTATATTATTTTTAAAAATACGAAATACAAATACAATATTTGAAATACAAAAATACCTATACGCATACGGGATGTTTTTTTGGGAGATTAGTTAGACGTTTCTAGAAAAGTTTTATAGGTAGGTTCTTGAAAATGGGTACTTAGAATTAACTCTCAACTTATCGTTAACATCGCGGGGGGCAAAATGCATACATTAATGTATTTGCAAAATTCAAAATACTCATAAGAGAGTATTTGTAATACAAAATACAAAATACTTTAGGGCAAAAATCATCAAATACAAAATACAAATGTATTTCAAATACTGTATTTTCAATACAAGCATTTTGTGACTGCCCAAGTGCCCACCCCTGCCTACAGTAAGAGTTTTACGAATAGCTAATGTTAAGGAACCAGGAATATTTTTTGGGGAACATTACTTGGTCAGACGAGGCCAAATTTAGTAAAAATTTAATCGCCATAATTCGCATTGCTGGTGCCATTAAAATTCTTGTTTGAATGGAGATGTAGGTACACTTTCAAGAGTGCTGGAGTTTTATTGTACTTTGTGCGTTTAAAAATAACAATATTTTTTGTTTCCACATTTAATCAGAAAATTTGAATACAGAACGTTATTTGGAAATTTTACGCAATATTGTTGTTCCTGCAACAGAAGAGCTGCCTCTGCAAGAATATGCTCAATACTGAATCACAAGTCATACAATACTCCACGCGAGAACATATTTACGAAAAAGAGTTTCTGTTTGGAACATGAAGGCGCTCATTTTGAGCATGTGTTGAAGAAGACAAGGTTTTAAATTGATTTGAAACTAACAGATGACGGATTGATTGGTTGGTTTAAAATTCTTTTGCCATAAGGCCATGGCCATTTACTAAAAAATCCGAACAAAATGGTATAATATTGCAATGAAATGAGAATAAGTCAGAAACTATTAAAGATAGGCATAGGAACATGTAATACCAAAATATGCCCATTTTTATTCTCTATCAAATGCAATAGTAAGAAAATGGTTTTCATTTAAATAAACTGAGTTTTCAGTCTTTGAATTTTCTTAAATTTGGAGCCTCATAGGTGACGTCGTACCAAAGATTATATAATATAGTCTTTGGTCGTACGCAACATACCTTTTTTTTAAGTACACCAAAAGAAAGCCCTATTCTTCCTCTATGCACTGGTGAAAACTCGGTTGCCATAGCTACAACCGTTTTCAAGTAATGAATTCTTAAAATACCGTCTGCATCCGCCATTTTTTTTAAATAAATGAAAATAACTTAAAAACCATAACTGGTAGATATTGTCATGTTGGTATCAAAAGTTATGAAATTTCACGTAGAATCCAAAAATGCAATAAAAAATAGGGGTTGCTATTTAAAATAACGAAGTTGGTAGCTACTTCCGGCATTTCCAGAAGTGCTGCCATTTTGAAAATATTTTACATCGATTCGGCTTTTTGAGTAACCCCTAAGTACAATTTTTCAAAAATCTACCTATAAAACTTTCCCAGAAACGTCTAACTAAAGCTCCCAAAAAAACACCCTGTATAACTGGAAGGATAACGTCGAATATAAAAATGGACCCGTTCTGTTAGACGTTAGTAGGGGGAATGCTATCCTTATCTTACTACATTTCTCTTTTGTGTTTATTTCTCATTAGTCATTATTAAGTATTAACCACGCCTTCGCACGTTTATACAAATACGTTAGAAAGAAATAGGTATCCACTACGCAGCAGCGGTGCTTGTCTAACAGTCGGGGACAAGTTACGAAAGCATTTGCAGTAACCGTTATCCTTCCAGTTATATATAGAGTTCACTGATTTCTTCTGTGATTAACATTTAGTAGAATATTCTTTACTCAAAGTTTTTCCCGTCAATCGTGTCTTTTGATTGTGCACATAATAACAAACGTAATATCTACTTGAATTTATGGAAATTTAATATCTGATCTGAAGAATTGGAGAAGATAAGGGTAGAGCTCGAAAGTTGGTGATGAGATACGGCGAAAGAATGGGTTAGGGGGAGGGGGTAGAATACTTCAAAATTGTTGGAAAGATATGAACGAAGGGATAATAAAATACGGTCAGGAGGGGATAAGAGGGTAGGTATTATGAAAGAGGAGGAGATATAAAAGAGAATGGAAAGAGGATGGGATGGAGGTATAAGTGAGGAGATTAAAAGAGACACACAGATGCGAGAAAGAAAATTAGGTAGGGCAAATATATACACAGTGTGCCCGCCAGCTCAACGATCCTCGTCGTTCCCTGGTGCGGTCAAGGATAAGCAGCAAAACGGCCACTACAACACTTACGTCTCCTGATCACGAAACAATAGCTCA
The DNA here is from genome assembly GCA_036250285.1 of Pyrocoelia pectoralis. Lineage (NCBI taxonomy): Eukaryota > Metazoa > Arthropoda > Insecta > Coleoptera > Lampyridae > Pyrocoelia > Pyrocoelia pectoralis. The sequence continues at coordinate 16,717,325 of CM070081.1, forward strand.
TTTTGAAAGTTCAAAAGATTTTAAGTTACAATGCTATTTCTATGGGAAAATTTAATTTTGCTAGTCTACGATAGATGTCGCTTTTAACGCATGCGTTCAATGCGTTCCAGAGTCAGTAGATTAACTGACTCTGATGCGTTCAATCATGATGTAAGACTACACGTTCAATAGTTTAAAACCGTTTTGCAGAAGGAGACGTCAGTTCTTGTTGGGAGGTTTGTTTAGCTATCGTAAAGTAAGTTTATTTTACTTTGTTTCAGAATAAGGTTTGTATTATGTTTTTTAATTTATATTTATTAATTAGATTATGCTTATATTGTAGAACATGTCGACTTACATTCCCATCTGGAATTGCCGTAACCTCCCACAGACCAAAGAGTCCGGCGTCTCATGGACTTAGGCTCACGGGTTTGCTTCCCAACGACAGCAAGGTCTGCAGCCATCACAAGCTGTCCTACACGCTTGACTCAAGCAATCATGGCGTCGGTGCGCTTTTGCCCGAAGCGCCATAAGAAACGGCGCCCAACTGCACCAGCGTCTCGTTCGCTAAGGGCTCTTGATTCGAGCAATCAGTGAGTCATGGCGAAATTTGTTGAGCATTTGTTTATTATTATTTTTTCAAAATTTTATTTAGGATGTTGTATGGCTTTGCACATGGTGAGGATTATTCGCGCATAATGCTAGAGTGCCCGGATATCGGGGAAGGGGCGGCCAGCGACACTACCGGTTCTTCTAGCTGTTACATTCGCGATCAGGTATTGAGTCAATGTAATCCTCAGGTGTCTAACTCTTTCTCTTGGTAGGTTTAAGTACGTCCGGGAAATGATCGTAGATCATTTTACTGCTGAGCAAGCTCGACGCGGGCAACTAGGTGGCGTTGCGAAGGTCGTGCAGATACAGTGCCTCTATTACAAACAGTGGCGACAAGCGATGTAGGTATCGATTTTTATTTGCCGCGTGGCATATTTTGCCTCATAATGGCGGCCTTACTGTGTTTACCTTTGATCAGTGTGTGATTTTTATTTGGATTTAGAACGTTGCTAGGATACCACCGTTGAGTTCGTAGAAACACGCCCAAAATTTTGCCTCCTAATGGCGAATGGGTGGAACTAATCGCTGCTTGTCGTCACTGTTTGTAATAAAGTCACTGTAGTGCAGATAGACGAGCCGAAATTTCGTGTGCGAAAGTTTAACCGTGGCAGGGCACTGGGTGCTTGCCATGGTGTACGAAAGCACCGGTGAGTTTCGCATGATTGTTTGCGCAGACAATCTGCGAACGACCAAGGCTCTGATGCCTACTCAGGCAAGGGGTTCTTGCATCAGTCTGTTAATCACAGCGAGAACTTTGTCGGTAAGTAAAGCATATATCTTTTTATCCGTTTATTCTGGATTCAAGATTGCGATGGGAGGGTGGTAAAGTTCACGCGCACGTAGGCCACTTACGATTCGGGCCCTTTATGCTGCCTTTCGAGCGCCCCGCACCACCAGGGATGGTTATAGGGTGTCTTATCAGTTCTCAGAGGACATGCCTGTTCAAATGACTCTGCAATAGAGTCGGAAAGAAGATCCACTACGTGCTGTAAGTTGACAGGACTCGAGAGACGTCCCCCAGAAGGGTGGCTCTCTAAGTTTTTCTCCAAGGAGATGTTTGTAGAGAGGAATATCCGTTACCCTGAAATGTTGCAAAATGTACGGCAACGATTTAATCAAAATCTGTATTATTGCATGGAAGCTGAAGGCAGGCACTTCGAACATTTATTAAACTAAGGTTGAATTTGCATAAAATAGTTTTATTGATTAGCACAAGAAAAAATTTAGGTACCCTTGTTTTTATTTAAAAATTTAAGGGTTGTTTACCCTGTACGCAAGAAGTGTAACCACCTGTGGTGTAACAATGTTGTCAAATGGCTTCTCTAAAAAACAAAAAAATTGACCTATCCGCGCTTTTTTTAGTTTTTAAATGCCTCAAACTCTTTTTTTTTGTTAAAAATTAAAAAAACTAGTGCACTGAATTTAGAAAAGAAAGACCTTTCAAATCACGTATCACTTGCCCCATTATTCCAATTTAAATTTTGATGGTTGTTCTCACAGCGCTAAGGGATGAAATCATTTCAGGTTGAAAATCATGACAAGAGTTGTCCCCCTTTATATAAAAATTGACGTGTTTGTGCATTTCTCAAAAAAAAATGTTCTGGCCAGAAACCGTCTGTCACCTTTTCGTTGGGCCACCCTGTATTAATTTATGTTAAATAAATATTACTTGCAATATTGCATTTTATACAATGTTATATCACATTAAAAATATTTGTGGGGCTAATAAAAATACCTAGATAACTGAAACATTGTCGTTTTATTTAAATCATACTGCTGTTTTTTGTTAACCATGTAAACCTAGATGCAAAATATTGTAATGTATAAAAATAATATTTAATATAAATATAATGAGGAACAAATCAAAATTTCGGAAATTTTACTCCCTTATCAAAACCCCCAAAATATGAAAGTAGTATGAAAAAATGTAGTTTAGAGTGGTGCACAAAAAACCAAACACCCTGTATAAAAACAGTATATCGCGATGGATTCTTCGTAAGAAAGCGCTCCAAGAAAGATTTTGCCAAAATCAAGTATCTTTAATAATAAGAAGGTTATGGAGCATCGACCAAATTCGAGAAACGCTCCTAGCGGACAAACAATTACAGATAGCTGAATTATGTTTGCGCCAGTGATTTTTGTCATTAAAATTGAACCGAAGAGATCTAGGTCAATTTTTTTCCATGTCTTCAAATAAAGGGTGTTTCCATAAGAAAGTGACCAATTTGGACCACACGCAGTAAAGTGTCCATCAAGAGGACAATTGGGCTTCTAGTACCGATACCAAAGAGAATATACTCTTTGCCGATACCCAAAAAGTTCGAAATTTTTTTAAAAGTAACACTCTATATGATTTTACATGTCGAGAACTTCCTTGGATCCCTTTATTTATTCCTAAAATGTTAGGGCTTTTAAACGAAACAATAAATAATTTTTTTAGGAATAAATAAAGGGATCCAAGGAGGTTCTCAACATGCAAAATTACACGGCGGGGTACACTTAAAATAATTTTTGTTTGTTTGTCACAAGTTATTGAAGCACCCTATACATGTCAAAATATTTTCCTGAAATGTACCCTTAACAGTAATTATAACAACTGCGTTTGAATGAAACTTATAACTTTTTTGGTCTCTGTAGGTACTATGGAAGACCATATGGTCTTTGGTACTATTTAGAAGATTGTTGAAGGACCCTGTACAATCGTTTTTATGTAAAAAGCACGAGGATGACTCATAGAAGTCGAAACATTTAGCTAAATTCAATAATTTTATTAAAGAAACAATATGGGGGAGGTTTAGAGATTATTATTTAATCATCGTTCCTTATAATTTTCGCTTCATTAGGACGAACTACAGTCAGTTATGTCTTGTCAGTGCAGCTACACTTCACTGGGTACATTAGTATAATTATGCCATACTTTTTGTTATCAAAGAATAAGTTGAAATACTTCGCACCTACTTATACATGTTTGAATTTCCAAAATACATGGAAAAAAGTTGAGTTCAGATTTCTTAGAACGTTTACTGGTTGATGGCTCTCTCTGCATGTTTTATCGTTTCGAAGTTGCAAGATTTCAATTTCAAATAAATTACAATGTTTACTTTTTAAACTTCAGAATGCAGTTTGAAACTGAAAATTTGCGTTTCAAATGTTACCTATAGTATCGAAATTTTAAATTCCAAGCTTAGTATTTCAATATTCCCAAATTCAAACTTCAAGTTCAAAGATTTCAAATTCATGTGGCACATTTACGTTTGAAATTTCAAACTTCAATCTAAAATGTAATATTTCAATAGGTATCATCAGTTTTTAAAGAACGATCATCAATTTTCAAACTCTTTAAAACAGTTTCAAATTTAAAACTTGAAATTCAACATCTACATTAATACTTTTGTTATATAATTTTAATTTTTAAATCACACATTTCAAGTTTTACGCTTGTACTTTTAACAAAAAAACAAATATTTCATGTTTACTTTTCTGGTTCAAAATTTTGGTTACAAATTGCAGAACGGAAGTTATAGTAAAATTTCAAGTTTTAAAATGGTTTTAAATGTTACAAATTCAAGTTTCAGAGTTACAATTTGGAATGTATCTGGTGACATATCCAATTTCATTTTCACCTATAGCGTCGTGTGTTAAGTGTGTATATTGTATAGCTTGTGTAGTTAATTTTTGTAACTACACATAATGTATGTACATATATAGGCCAGTCGCCATGTAGTTTCACTCTTAAAAAAAATGCGAAGTTAATGAAACTTAGGGGGGTGGTTCGGTATGGTACAGTAGAGTGCTCCACCCGATTTATCGAACAAAAATTCCTTGTGGAAATTTGGAGGGGGCCGAAAAACCGCGATTTTTTTGCACTTTCTTCAGTTTCTCCTCTACAACTTTTTTCCCTTGCATCCTACGAGATGGAACATTCTATTCACTTTTGTAGAGCATTAAATTTCCAATGATTCGCACTATTCAAACATATTTTTGGCCCCATATTTACCGAGGCGCAGGGGTTCAAAAAAGTGCACAATTTTCCAAATTGGCTAAAAATTGCAAAAAAATGATATGTAAGTTTTATGTATTGAAAGGTACCCCAATCTGATTTCTTACATGCAGTAACACCCCCTCCCCTCCCCCCACAACCAAATTGTGACCTAATTTTACCCAGTGTGGTGGTCGTGATCTACAGATTTAAAAATGCAAGCAGTAACTTCAAATTGATATTAGATTTGGATATGAACGACGATATGTTTCAATGCATATGAAGTTTCTGTTTTCATCTTTTCTTTTTTTGTAAGAATTGTTGTTCATATATTTTCATCTGAAAAGTCTGCTGCTGGCTGTTTAGCTTCTTTTTCACTATTCTTCCACTCAATTCAATTTCTTTGAGTATGTCTTCCGGATATTGCCACTTCTGTTCCTTTTAGTTATATACTATGCGTGCTTCCCCCTCCATTGATACCAATAACTTTTTTTTCCCACATTGAGTTTCATTCACCCATACATTTTTCAAATTTTGGGTGGAATACAGTTAGTTGATCTTTTGAATCTGAGTTGTTTCAAGCTAGTATTTCAAAATTCAAATGTAATTTTAAAATTGAAGCATTAAACATCAAGTAATGTGTGTAAGAGCGAGTTCATTTTCAAAGTTTGAAATTTAAAATTTGACATATTTTGTTATATAATATTTTAATTTTCAAACCAATCCATTTCAAGCTTTATACTCTTAATTTTAACATAGAAATAATTATTATGTGTTCACTTTTGAAGTTTCAACCTTCGAAATTCTGGTTTAAAATTGCAAAAAAAAGTTTCAGCATTAAAATTGAAATATCGAGCTTCCAATTTAAAATTCATTTCTAAAACTCAAACATACAAACAATACTCCCTTGTACAATAACGAGGAAAATTGGTGTATGAAGATGCAAGGAAGAGTTCATTTTCTCCAAGAGAAGAAATAGCAGCGAAAACAAAAATTATAACATACAACATGGAAGAAACATTTAGCATAGTAAATTATCTGAAACTTGTGTTTAGTGAAATTACAAAATTTAGCTATTAAAAACAAAAATTTCTTACTAATATTCATAGTAATTGGTTCTTCGCACATAGCATTTACCACAAAAACCCATAAACAAAATGGAACAATCATAACTATTACATTTGCACTTGTACACAGTTAACACAGCAGTGAAAGAGAAAATCAAAAACTTGAAAACATAAATTATTAATCACATCTACTCTATTATTCTAAAGGGGAAATTGTACAATTTAACTGTATTTACAGAAATTGATTTCTAGTCAGAATGAAAACGATTTGATTCACATATTAAATATGTATATTAAACCTCATAACGTTTTCAATTACCTATACCTACCTTTTATCGTAATAAACTACATAAATTATCTCTAATTTATTTTTTTTTAATAAAAACTTTATTGCATCCACTTAAGTAAGCTTTGGGACAGTATTTTATAAAAATAATATAAAATTAAAGGCTATCGTTGCTTATAAATAAACATTGATATTAATTATTTTTTTTTTGTTTAGTGAATAAGACGAGGTTGTTGTTTGCTGGCTCTTAAATTTTTCTTGGCCCACTTTTCCTGTTTTGCATATTTTTCACGAGTTGTATCACGTTGGTACACCTTTTTCGTTGGTAATTTGTGTTTATCGGATTTTTTTCCCGCTTTTCCATAGTGTTCGGCATGCTTCGCTGCCTAAAACATGATTTTACAAATGAAATGTGAGTAACTTAGTTCGACAATTATTAGGCTAATATAATAGCAAAACTCACCGCAAAGTTTTTAAGCACTCCAGGTTAGATGCCAAAGATAAGAAATTGTGAAGGACACAGGAATGGAAAAAAGCAATTACAGCATAGGATTTACATGATGCACATATGGGAAAATCAGTTTGAATGATTAATAGTTCATTCTCATAATTTAGATCGATGATCACAGTCAAGCCATGTCACCTGACATTCACTCTTTAGCTTGTGACAGAAAGTATACTATTCACAACTATTTCCCCCCAGAATTCTGTCCGTAATGTTCACAATCCACACATCACTGGATGTGGAAACATTGCCATGTTTACCTAGTACCTTAGTACCAAGCGCAATTTAAACATAATTTGGTGATAAATTTACGTTGTGTTGATGTTCATCGTCGTGTTTAAGATGTCATAAAAATGAAAAATCGCATGTTTCAGGAAGAGTGGACAAAGACCATTTACAGGTGATGAAAATATTGTTTCATTAGAATGATAAAACAGTACTTAATTACGAAATTAAAAGAGATGCCAAAACTGTGAAAAATTGAGTTTCACTTAGATTGATGGGCAGTTCCAAAAGTTACTATGAATCCTAATAGTTACTTACAATACTTACCGTATGTTTGGCATGTCCATTTTTAATGTACTGATTATCGTGGTACTTATGATTTTTTCCACCATAAACGTGATATTCACCAGCTTTGTGACCATGGCTGAAGAAACTGTCGTGCTTCTTATGTTCATCTTTGTGGTACTGTTCTCTGAATCCCTAAAACATTATAAAGTATTAGAGCGAAAAGGTAACTGATGTGTAAAATAATAAATGAAAAGCTCTAATGACGCTAATGGGGAGATGGATAATAAAGCAGTATTGTTTTTTTGTTTTTAAACTCTTGACCTTCAAGTATTCCAAGATTAATTTTAATCATGTTCCTGTATAGGGGCAGGCTAAGAATAATCCTACCACAGCATATATTAAAAGGCAACAAACCAATGCTGGCGGAGAGAAGCGCGAAATTGTGCGAATGCAGGTTGAATGAAGTAGAAGAATTTTTTGAATGCTCCTCATATAACGTTTTTAATAGTTGCATTTTCTAAAGTGGGTGATATCATCAGAATTTATTATAGTCATACATTGTAGTAATTGAATAAGTTTTGTTATTGTTAATGACGCAACTAGTCATTTAGGCGCCCGCTTATATTGCAAAACAAGATGTTTGTCTTAGTAACACTTTCTCGAACCAATGGGAATTAAGTTAAATTGATATGTGATATTTTTATAGATTTTTGGTTGGTTTTACCCATTTCGATCTTCTATAGAAAACGCCTTTTGAAAAGAAGGGACAGCCAGAGAGTCAGTCAGTCCGACCTCGCAAAGCCATCCTATATGTGAGATAAATGTGAGGATGCTGGACTGGGACGCGGCTCTAATAGTAGCCATGTCTGGTTGGATTCCCCCAACATGGCTCGTCTCAATTCGACATGCGGGAAGGATATTCTAACTGTAGTTGTTGGTAAAAAATGTTATAGCTGGTTGGTTGAATTTGGGGGGGGGGGGGGGGGGGCATTACTCCATTGAAAAATCTGTTGCGGACACTTCGTCTTTACAAAGAAAAAACAGAAAAAGCAGTATGGAGTTCCAATGCCATGGCAGCGGCTTTGGAAGCTGTTACAGGAGGGAGAGCAGGCGCTGGCGGATGATTATCCATGTTTTGTGTAGTGTGCATTTACCTACGCCAAAAAGAAAAATCAGGACATTGCTGGAGAAAAATGGTTGTGAGAATTTTTAACAAGTAATACAGCAATTTCTCACTAATTCTAATGGATTTCATCGCACTTTTTTCGGCAATTTGCATCAAGCTCTAACTAAATTAGAATGTTCGCCTTCTAGAATCTTCAATGAGAGTGAGACATGAGCTACAACTGCGCGAACACCAAATAAAATGTTACCTTCAAAAGACAAAAGTAACTTGGCTTTGCGAGTAGCAAGGAAAGGCGCAAAAATGGATGCGATCATGTACTTCAGCGCCTTGTCTTTGTTTTGCACGAAAAAGAACGAATCTTCAGTTGCCAAAAGAAGAAAAAAAAAAGAAAGACATTTTGCTGTTTTGAGGAAAGGTGGATGACTGAAGTTTTGTTTTTACAGTGCAAGTTAGTAGAACATAACTTCTGCAGATCCGCAATGGGATTACATTATTGACTATCCCGTTACATACATTGCACAGGATCCAATCCCTAGATTTTCCACTTCAATGCAGAAGGGTTCCAAGAGCAAGACATTGAACCGACGGAAATGCTTCTGGGCAACAATTCAGAAGAACATCTTAAGGTGCGGTTCGTGAAGAAACATTTTCGAAGCAAGATTTAATCTTTCATTAGCGTCGGCCACCGCCTCCTCCATTGGAACTTCAAAAGCCAACACTTGGAAATAGTTACAGTAACTTCCAAGAGAAAGCAGAGATGTGAAGAAGAAAGAGTTTTAGATGAAAACTGTTGGTGAGATAAGGCCCAGTCAGGAAAAAATACTAAATTCTATGGAAGTGCATAGCAATTGTTAAGAAGAAACCCACTACGGACTGCGAAGAAGATATTGACTGAAGATATCTGCATTATATGCAGCGAATTCGACAAAAATTGAGAGAATTATTGAAGGGTATGAACTGTGCTCACTGGATTAATAAAGCTTGGCCCGAAACAGAGAAAACGAACTTCCTTTGCTTTTTGCCTATAGTTTGAGTTTGTGGGTCACGCTTTGTCTATCAATTGGACAATATACCCTTTACCAACGATCAGTACAGGAGCTTACAATGCGATCGGGTATTAATACACTAGACATATTCGTCAAAAATTAATTCTTTTCGGTGTGTTCAACCTTTTGAACTGCTCTGTTGATACCGTTGTGTGTTTGTTTGTTGAACCTCCGGAGTATCACTTGATAGACGCCTCATTACTTTGTCAATGCCGCTATGTGCCCAACCTCCAGAGTATCACTCAGTGTCAAACAAACTTCTAGACAATTTTAGTGTTGAATGCATTTGTTGTATCTTGCTGATTGTTGCAGTTTGGTATTGTTAATATTTTAATTTTTGAGTCAAATAAAATCTATTAAACGAACACATCAGTCCAAAAGTAGAATGAATTGAAATAGATTATATTGGCGTTATTGCGGAGTAAAATTCTTATAAAAACCTAGGGTAATAAGAGCCATGTAAGGGACGAATATCTGTGTCCCAAAAATAGTGTATCTAATTTTGGATAAGCAAACCTCCAATTTGACCTTGTAACAGTTCCCTCTAACTGACATTGAAAGCCGAATGAAATTTAAAGAAAATACTGCTTAGGGAGCTTCCATTTCCCTTACTCCTCTCATATACCGAACGCATTTTGTGGCTGTGCATGGAGAGAAGGGATTGTGAAGGATACACGTACGTTGAAGTGCGCAAGTGGGGCCTAAAGAGACACAGGTCCTCCATACAGATAGGGGAGTGATAGAGGATGAAACAATTGAACACCCTTATAAAACCAGGTAAAGGCGAGCAACAGGACGAGCAGGAAAGAAACATGTGATACGTGACAGTTTATTCAGCAGTTTCTGGAGGGGCCATTTGAACGCCCTCTATGTTGATAATTAAATGGTGAGTAACAGTCTAGTGTCTGGGTTCATCCAAATTTCGGGTAAAAATGTTATAAATGATAGAGAAGGGGCCTCTTATAGGAAAAATGAAATTAATTTGTATCTGATATAGACGCTTATTTAAAAAAAAAATTAAGCACTTAATTGTAAAGTTCCAGACTACTGATCAATAGGTGGCGTTATAGGTATGAATGTGTTATTAAAAAATTCATATGAAGAATACCGAAAATTATGTGCTCGTCAAGAAATTGTAGAGCAGTCAAAACGGACTGGATAAGTGTTTATTATATATACCCGCATTGAATGAATATATAAGTAACATGTGGGGCCACCCACAGTATGTATAATGTAAATGCAGTACCTAATTTCACATACTATTTACCAAAAGTAATCGTCATCTCAACCTAAGGCATATAGGTCAATGTGTAGAATTTATTCCCGTAGGTGTCTAGTAATATTCTCTTATAGAGGAAAAGTTGAAACGACTTGGTGCATGGAGCCACGGATACTAAATAATTACCAAATGGTGTAGGTACCTGACTATTAAGAAAGATGTTTATCACAGTTAAGTGATTGTGAGAGGATTGGTATTGAGAAACATCATTCTATGGTCCGTTAAGACTACTTACCTTTATAAAATTTGTTTTTTTGTTGTTGCGAAAAATTGATGGTTAGTCATGCATTACTAAAAAAATTATTTTGAAAGAGATATTATGCCTATCAGTAACTCTGTGTGAGTAGATAAAATACAAAAACTCCCACAGAAAATTCAAGGCTTTGCATTAAGTTAAAAATAAAAAATCACAATTCACAACCGTCTTATGATACTTTGACCAAGTACAAACTTGACACTTATCTCACACTTCATTGTCATATTCTAATGATCATGGCACTGTTAGGGCAACAAATTCTTCGTGTAAACGTAGTAGATCTTTCAAGATTAACGAAGATCTACATTACTATTATAAGAATGGGAACATACATTAATTAAGAAATCATGACCACAGTGACAGAAATTCCGTGTAGGTAGCGATGCAGAGACTAGGTGCAATTCACAATTGGCTTGATAATAATATTTGTAAAAAATTAATTAGAGCAGAAAACAACACTCTTTGATCCGGATCGTTCCTCACACAACAGACATTAATAGATGTTTACCAGTCCATTACTTTCATGATAATACACGACAATAATTAGAAGAAATTACAATTCATTTTTTTATAACATTTCATAGTCGTTGCCTACGAAATGCAGACAAGCTTGTTTCCTGTTGGAATGCATTTTCCATTCTTGTTCGCTTTAATAAACGATGACGGTAATAACTGCAGATTAACTCATTGTATGATTGAGGTGTGAGACTTTGAAATATATAATATAACAAACCTTGCTATAATGATTGTTTTTATCTTTGGCAGCATGCTTATGTTTTGCACCATGTTCGGATCCAGCACCTGACTTTTTATGACTTTGATGATGATTACCATTGAAATGTTCTAATTGTTTTCCTCCACTTTCATTATCGTGTGTTTTATGTGTAAGTGTCGCTTTCTCTCCTTTATGTGACTTTTCGGAATCATGATGTTGATTATGGCCTGAAGTTTTCACATGTTTGCTTTCTTTGTGTGCGATTGCATCTAAAAAAAAGCAAAATAAAAATTAATATTACACATAAGTTAAACAGAGAGAGACATACATAAGTTTACAAAGAATGGAACCTAGAAGAATAGAAAAGGTTTATAATTGATTATTTTCTAATCAAGAAAAGGTAAGCAATGGTAAAAAATGTAGTCATATAGGACCGATCCTGGGCCAATTCAAGGCCGCTCTCCTTCCTGGTAGTGACTTATAGTATTTGAAGATGTAATAAAAAGGGGTCAAGGTGAGGGTTTGCATCTCGGGTTAGTTCAAGGTTCAAGGTTGCTCTTTCCCTAGTGGCGGCTTTGTAAAAGTACGCATGTGCGGTTCGCCTTTAAAGACAAAAAAATATCGTTTCTTTGTCTGGCATCTTGGTTCGTTTTCTGTATATGACAACAAAGGCTAATGCTTTGCCTAAGGTTTAAGGTCATTCTTTCCCTCGTGGCTAGTGGTGACTTTGTAAAGTAAAAGGTACCTAGGTGGATTTGCATCTCGGCTTAATTCAAGGTCTGGATTTGTATCTCGGCTTAATTCAAGGTCGTTTATCTTCCTATCATGCCATGTAAAGTATTTGAGGTAAAGGTCACAAGGTGAAACGGAAATAGGAAGTGATCACTAACTGGTAAAAATGAATATTATAAAATGAAAGGAAAAAAGGCAAGACAAGGAACATTTATAGAGGAAACCACAAATTATTCTATACCTACCCCTATAAAACAGCTAACACAAAAGAAAGAGAATAATATGATTAACATAACAGAAACATAATAATCACTGATGGAAAGATGGTGAAAACAGAATTAATCAATGGGAAAGCATGGAAGAAGTAGAAGAAACAGAAGACTAGAAGGAAATGACGATTTAACAAATCAAATAGAAAAAGAAGAGCGGGGAAAGAGTTAACAGCTGAAATGATAAAATATATGAGAGAAAAAGGAATAAAACAATCAAACAAAATAATGAATGAGGTAATGCAAGAGATAATAGCAGCGGTAAACTTCTGGACACAAAAGGGTTCGAAACAAGAGTGCCCACTAAGCCCGGTACTATTTGCCGCATACACACAGGACTTGGAGGAGACAATAAAAAACAACAAGAGGGCCGAGGGTGGAGTAGTAATGAAGGAAATGAAAGTATCTAACCAAAAAACAGTTGAAATTAAACATGGAGAAGACGAAGACGATGGTATTTAGCAAGAAAGGTGGAAAAAGGAAAATTGGCGTCTGGGAAAGGTCAAGAAATAGATAGATAGATACATTAAGAAAGAACGGCCAAAGCGATGAAAATACTAGGACAATGGGAAAAATGGGAGAAAAAACCTTTAGGTTAGATTTGGATAAAAGAACACTGCTGTGGAGAAGCTAACTAAAAGCTGTTTATTGCATATAGCAGAAATATGGAGTTGGAAAGAGCAAACCGACGCCGAGTCAATTCAAGAAAAATACTGGAAATGGGTTATGGTACTATATAAAAAAACGGCAGGATGCATAGTGATGGAATAAGTAAAAGGGGGAAACAATAAGAGCAGACGCAAGAAAAAGAGCACTATAATATGAGGGGGACATGAAACAAAGAAAGCACTGTATGATCGTTCAACAATGTTGGAACTTGGAAGAAAGTAAAAGATGGTAAAATAAGCTACGGACAATCAAACAGAGACGAGGACGAAGTAAACAGATTAAGAGAGATGGATCCATAGTAAGTACAGAGGGATAAAGATGTACAACATCAAGAAAGGAGAGAAGTAATAAATATAACAGCAAGTAGGTATGTATATTAATATCATAGAAGAGGAACAACCTAAATATCTCAGGAGCAAAAGAAAGAAGGAAAATAAAACAATTGATAGCTAGATTTAGATGCAGAAACGAAGAAGGAAAGAATAGTAAAGTTATTAGTTGGAAGATAAAGATAGGATGTGGAGAGGATTTTGAAAATGTGGAATATTTATTGAAGGGATGCACAGAAATAAGAGAGGAGAGAAAAGAAACAGAAGAGGTGCCAAATGGAGACGGTAGGGGATTGGAGTGGATGAGGGAGATCTGGAAAAGAAGGGATTCTCGATTGTGATGGGAGGGCAATCAGAAGTCCACGCGCACATAGGCCACCTATTCGGGCCCTTTGTGCTACCTCCCTGACTAGAGTCGCCCGACCCCGAAACATCACTAAACCCATGCCACATGTGAGATAAAGCTGAGGATGCTGAAAGGGGAAGCGGCTCTAATCGTAGCCATCCCCGGGCAGGATTCCCTCATCATGGATCGTCGCAATTCGACAAGTAGGGGACACTCACAAAGTATGTGTTGCGCCGCCTGTGTAGCATCCTCTACAGAATGGTGATTCGACCAAGTCCATGCAGTGCATGTGCTTGTTTAATTTACAGTGCCCAGAAAGTATATACAGGGTGTACCAATTTTACGACATTGTTCAGTATATGGCTTATTTCAAGAGATATCAAAAAATGTTGTTAAGGAAAGTAACAGATGTCTTTAAGGACCATATTTCTAAATTATGTTGAACTATACAGGGTGTTGCATAACTCCGTTACAAACCAAACACATGATTTTTTAAATGAGAGCCCCTGCATATTATTCCAAATTCGGATTTTTTGGAGTCTTTTGATATAAGGTACACAGAAGTAGTTGGAAGTGAAAAAGAAGGGAAAAATACATAAAATAAAATGAATTTTGGGAATTTGAAATGTAAATTTAAAGAAAAAAAAAATGTAAATAATTAAAGTCTTTTGCAAAAGTGTAGGTATAAATGCAAATTAACGTTTACTACTACAACTACAGGAAATAATAAGAGTGCTGAAAGAAAGGAATTCAGGAATAATGAATGATCAATAGAAAAGAAGACAAGAGAGAATGTAACGACAAGGGATGGCAATACGATGTTCCAGAAGGAAGAATACGAGAAAAGATGTAATTAAGGACACTCAACGTGAGTTTAGGAGGGGAATAAGAAGCGTAGGTACAAGACCTAGTTAGTATTTGTGATAAGGCAAAACAGTCAAAAGAGTAGGGTCTAAGACACAACGGCCACACAGAATTTAGTATGCCCATATCGGCCACACTGGACACATCGGCCAAACATGATGTGTGGAAACAACGGCCACTGGACACTACGGCCACACAGAATTGTAAGGTAATGTTTGCCATAAAGATTTCACAAATAATAGTTTTCTATTTATAGGAAAAAAAATACTAAATCTTCAAATAACCTAGGCGCTTAAATGTCAATCTACGTTTTAGCATTATGTTTTGTATCAATTGAAAAAAATACTAAATATGCAAATAACCTAGGCGCTTTAGTGTCAATCTACGTATCTGATATGTGGCCGTAGTGTCCAAGGTGGCCATCGTGTCCAGCTAGAGCTGTGGCCGTTACGTCCAAGGTGGCCGTTGTGTCCACACATCACGTTTGGCCGATGTGTCCAGTGTGGCCGATATGGGCATACTAAATTCTGTGTGGCCGTTGTGTCCAGACCCCAAAGAGTATAGCCAAGAAGAAAGCAAAACATTTGACCATGACCAAGATATGGAAAACTCTAAAAAAAAGACAAGTACATACGAAATAAATAAAAATAGTTAAAGCGTTATACAGGAACAACACATACATAGTAAGAAACAACAACGAATTTGAAACAAAGTTGGGACTAAAACAAAGAATCTGTTCATTTATGCCCAATAGTACACGAAGTTATCAAAGAAGGTCAAAGAAAAGAATGATATGCTACTAAACATAGGAAACTGGATGATGAAACCGACTTTTATTTGAATGAACTGATGCAACAGAAACTCTACAAAGGAATTTCGCATTATTGGACACTCTGAGATAACAACGATAAATATGATAAACATTGAAAACGCCAAAGCAATGATATAATTTCAGGCGAAAGTCAAACACAATATAACTAAAATGGAAACGCAATTGAACAGGTGGAGAAGACAGACAAAGCAATGGAAGAAAAGACAAAGAAATAATGGAAAAAAGTAGGAAAAATGTTTAGTGCGACGAGAATATCATTTCTAGGGAAAAACTACTAAGATTTGAGCAATTAAAAAACATGTGGATGCGATGGATGTGAGATTCTCAAGAAGAAGCAGAATAAGGAAGAATAAAGCAAACTGGCAGAAATTGAGGATTAAACCAAAGCCTAAAGGAAGCTGAAGCACAAATATTAAAGTGGTTCGGTTATCTGTGTATGAGACACAGGTGTTTGGGAAGATTAAGGAGAACATGGAACGACAAAATTATGGAAGCAGTGGAATGGGATCAGACAAACAATGGAAGGAAAAGTACAGGAAAGACATAGAGAAGATTAGGCTGCTTTCATTATTATGTGCTATTGCATCTAAAAAAGAAATCAAAAACCAATAAGTATTACCTAAAAATAATTGCAAAAACTGTGGGTTTTAAAACAATACATATTTCAAGGTTGATTACTTTGTAACAACAAATATTTTCGTTTCTTTCAACATTAAACGAAAGTGTTAAGTTTTGTGGTTAACTATCGTGTCGTTGAATGATAATTCAACGATCGTGTGTATGTATAATCACAAAGAAATTGGGCAAAACTGTTTCGCACTACAATTTTATTAAACAAAAGTTTGCTACAACTGTAAACTGTAGAGTGTAGAACTTAACAAGATATCGATCAGGAGAAGGGTTTTGGCCTTGTCCTGCAGATAAGTACATAATGAGCATAAGTAAGGTAGTCTACCAACTGAAAACTGAAGACAATCCTACAAGTAGCTGTTTCATTCTTTAATTTATAACGTTATATAATCGTTAATTATTAATGAATGTGAAGCGGAAGGTCTAAAAAAACTTGACTCGTTAAACGATTAGAAAAAAGTGGCTAATGGATGGGTAAAAATTCGACCAATTTGTTAAAGTTGACGTGTATTTTGGCTCCAGTCTGCATCATTTTTCAAGGTTCAAGGTCTGACAACTATACACGCAATTAAAATGGTTGGAATGTAAGCAAGCAAGACTTTGTACATGGGACTTTTCACTAAGTACATAATGTTTATGTAATTTACTTACTGATATAAGCATAGGCTAATAAATACAGATATAAGTAATACCCTACCTTTTTTGTCATCATCTTTATGTAATTTATGTGCGATGGAGTGATGTGGTTCTACTGCTGGTGCGTGATTTGCCACACTTGTATTTACTACCTCCAAGAGGATTATGGCTAACTGTAACAATAAATAAATATTAAATCAGGTTCTGTAAGTTCATTTTGCAATACTTATTATTATTCAAAGAAATATAACATTCCTTTTACCCTCGACTTCAAATGGAGCGAGACTAATGGATTGAACAGTGCACGTACTCTAAAGAGGAGCGAAGGAAGTAGAAAGCCAACCGAACAAACAGCTAAACACATATAATTGGCTCCAACTTGGAATCTCCGAACATTTAAAGAAGAACTAACCACGTAACAAAGCTTTAATTGAGGATGAAGAGATAGAGGAGGAAGGGCCATGAGCATATGCGAAAGTCTGAGAAAGATAGTAAAGGCACACGAAACGAGGCAAAGATCTTCGCTTCATTCGAAGACGGGGAATTAAGCGAGAAGTTCGCAGAATGTATCTACTATATTGTTGGAATGTTGCTTTACTCTCCACTTCAAATGGAGCGAGACCAATAGATTGAACAGGCCAACTCCTCTATAAAGAGGAGGGAAGGAAGTAGAAAGCCAACCGAACAAACACCTAAACACATATATGTAATTGGCTCCACCTTGGAATCTCCGAACATTTAAAGAAGAACTAACCACGTACAAAGTGTTAATTGAGGATGAAGGGATAAAGGGGGAAGGGCCATGAGCATATGCGAAAGTCTGAGATAGATAGTAAAGGCACACGAAACGAAGGGACACATAAAGGCAAAGATCTTCGCTTCATCCGAAAACGGGGAATTAAGCGAGAAGTTCGCAGAATGTATCTACTATATTATTAGAATGATGCTTTACTCTCGACTTCAAATGGAGCGAGACCAATAGATTGAACAGGCCAACTCCTCTATAAAGAGGAGGGAAGGAAGTAGAAAGCCAACCGAACAAACACCTAAACACATATATGTAATTGGCTCCACCTTGGAATCTCCGAACATTTAAAGAAGAACTAACCACGTACAAAGTGTTAATTGAGGATGAAGGGATAAAGGGGGAAGGGCCATGAGCATATGCGAAAGTCTGAGATAGATAGTAAAGGCACACGAAACGAAGGGACACATAAAGGCAAAGATCTTCGCTTCATCCGAAAACGGG
Organism: Pyrocoelia pectoralis; assembly: GCA_036250285.1. Taxonomy (NCBI): domain Eukaryota; kingdom Metazoa; phylum Arthropoda; class Insecta; order Coleoptera; family Lampyridae; genus Pyrocoelia; species Pyrocoelia pectoralis. The sequence goes on from CM070081.1 coordinate 16,735,244, forward strand.
GAATTAAGCGAGAAGTTCGCAGAATGTATCTACTATATTATTAGAATGATGCTTTACTCTCGACTTCAAATGGAGCGAGACCAATGGATTGAACAGGGCAACTCCTCTATAAAGAGGAGGGAAGGAAGTAGAAAGCCAACCGAACAAACACCTAAACACATATATGTAATTGGCTCCACCTTGGAATCTCCGAACATTTAAAGAAGAACTAACCACGTACAAAGTGTTAATTGAGGATGAAGGGATAAAGGGGGAAGGGCCATGAGCATATGCGAAAGTCTGAGATAGATAGTAAAGGCACACGAAACGAAGGGACACATAAAGGCAAAGATCTTCGCTTCATCCGAAAACGGGGAATTAAGCGAGAAGTTCGCAGAATGTATCTACTATATTATTAGAATGATGCTTTACTCTCGACTTCAAATGGAGCGAGACCAATGGATTGAACAGGGCAACTCCTCTATAAAGAGGAGGGAAGGAAGTAGAAAGCCAACCGAACAAACACCTAAACACATATATGTAATTGGCTCCACCTTGGAATCTCCGAACATTTAAAGAAGAACTAACCACGTACAAAGTGTTAATTGAGGATGAAGGGATAGAGGGGGAAGGGCCATGAGCATATGCGAAAGTCTGAGAAAGATAGTAAAGGTACACGAAACGAAGAGACACATAAAGGCAAAGATCTTCGCTTCATCCGAAAACGGGGAATTAAGCGAGAAGTTCGCAGAATGCATCTACTATATTATTAGAATAATGCTTTACTCTCGACTTCAAATGGAGCGAGACCAATGGATTGAACAGGCCAACTCCTCTATAAAGAGGAGGGAAGGAAGTAGAAAGCCAACCGAACAAACACCTAAACACATATAATTGGCTCCAACTTGGAATCTCCGAACATTTAAAGAACTAACCACATACAAAGCGTTAATTGAGGATGAAGGGACAGAGGAGGAAGGGCCATGAGCATATGCGAAAATCTGCGAAAGGTAGTAAAGGTACACGAAACGAAGAGACACGTAAAGGCAAAGATCTTCGCTTCATCCGAAGACGGGGAATTAAGCGAGAAATTCGCAGAATGTATCTACTATATTATTGGAATGTTGCATTACTCTCCACTTCAAATGGAGCGAGACCAGTAGATTGAACAGGCCAACTCCTCTATAAGGAGGAGGGAAGGTAGTACAAAGCCAACCGAACAAACACCTAAACACATATAATTGGCTCCAACTTGGAATCTCCGAACATTTAAAGAAGAACTAACCACGTACAAAGCGTTAATTGAGGATGAAGAGATAGAGGAGGAAGGGCCATGAGCATATGCGAAAGTCTGAGAAAGATAGTAAAGGCACACGAAACGAGGCAAAGATCTTCGCTTCATTCGAAGACGGGGAATTAAGCGAGAAGTTCGCAGAATGTATCTACTATATTGTTGGAATGTTGCTTTACTCTCCACTTCAAATGGAGCGAGACCAATAGATTGAACAGGCCAACTCCTCTATAAAGAGGAGGGAAGGAAGTAGAAAGCCAACCGAACAAACACCTAAACACATATATGTAATTGGCTCCACCTTGGAATCTCCGAACATTTAAAGAAGAACTAACCACGTACAAAGTGTTAATTGAGGATGAAGGGATAAAGGGGGAAGGGCCATGAGCATATGCGAAAGTCTGAGATAGATAGTAAAGGCACACGAAACGAAGGGACACATAAAGGCAAAGATCTTCGCTTCATCCGAAAACGGGGAATTAAGCAAGAAGTTCGCAGAATGTATCTACTATATTATTAGAATGATGCTTTACTCTCGACTTCAAATGGAGCGAGACCAATGGATTCAACAGGCCAACTCCTCTATAAAGAGGAGGGAAGGAAGTGGAAAGCCAACCGAACAAACACCTAAACACATATATGTAATTGGCTCCACCTTGGAATCTCCGAACATTTAAAGAAGAACTAACCACGTACAAAGCGTTAATTGAGGATGAAGGGCCATGAGCATATGCGAAAAGTCTGAGAAAGATAGTAAAGGCACACGAAACGAAGAAACACATAAAGGCAAAGATCTTCGCTTCATCCGAAAACGGGGAATTAAGCGGGAAGTTCGCAGAATGCATCTACTATATTATTAGAATAATGCTTTACTCTCGACTTCAAATGGAGCGAGACCAATGGATTGAACAGGCCAACTCCTCTATAAAGAGGAGGGAACGAAGTAGAAAGCCAACCGAACAAACACCTAAACACATATAATTGGCTCCAACTTGGAATCTCCGAACATTTAAAGAACTAACCACATACAAAGCGTTAATTGAGGATGAAGGGATAGAGAAGGAAGGGCCATGAGCATATGCGAAAGTCTGAGAAAGATAGTAAAGGCACACGAAACGAAGAGACACATAAAGACAAAGATCTTCGCTTCATCCGAAGATTAAGCGGGAGGTTCGCAGAATGTGTCTACTATACCCAAATAACTTCCACTACGCAATTAACGAACAGAAAAAGGAAAGCTAAAGAACGACAACAATAGAGAAATCACACTCACAAAAGGGAAGAGGAAAAATCGACGCTCCATCACTGAATGATGTACATACTTAGCATATGCATGAAAGCATTGGAAGTTAAATACGGCGAGTCAACTAGCTAGAAGAACACCTCCTTAAAATCGAAACTGAAGAAAATTAGGCCAAGCGAAGGTGATTCCCAACGCGAAGAATAAGACAGAGAAACTCGACGAAGTGTTCTGGCGAAAAATATTTATTAGAGAAATATATAGGAACAGATTTCCTCAAGTATTTAAATCTGCAACCACACCTTGCCCGGTCAAGGATCAAAGATGACTTCGTGCTCGTACTAGTTGAGTAACTGGTAATTCAAATAAGGTCAGAAACGAAACAACAGCACAAAGTTGCAAGTTGCAAGAGAAGAAAAGTGAGAATAAAAGCTGCAGTCAATCCAACGTAGCAACATCGCCGAAGAAGTACAGCATGAATAAAGAGTTCCAGATGAGATTCTGTCGAAACGTCGCAGATTTGACTTCAATCTGAAGAAAAATCGCCCGTTACCACCGCGTACGTGCAGTGGTGACGACTGAAACAGGAAGAATTTCAACTACAAACAACATAGCATATAGACCCCCTTTGGGAACCTTTAGGTACCAAATTCTACCGATTTAAGCCATGTAGCCGATTTTCTCTAGTCAAGTTCGTTCACCTTCAAGCATATAAAACTATTATCAAAGCAGCCAGTAAAAGTTTACAGAGTACTCGGTCAGTCGCCCAGAATACTCAGTCAGTAGCCAAGTCATTGACGAGAGAGCATTATTTATTTGCGGGGAAAATTTTGTGGTAATTAAATTTGTTAGGCGTAAATATTCTCACTAGACAACCACGTAGCTTTGTAAATCAATTTTTGGTGTTCGACGTAAAACCTAATATTTTCGGTGTTAAATCACGTGTAATTTTAAGCCCTTCTGTAGAAGGAAAATACGTATATTGCATTTACGTTGATATTTAAAGTGAACGTTAGGTACTTCTTAGAATTGAGCCACAGTAGTGAATATCTGTGCCACATTTTTGATACTACTGCAAGAGTTTCGCAAAGATCGGTTTTAGGGCCTGCACTATACCGGATGTCAACGAATCTATTAGACAAGTCATAACTTCTAGAATATTTAGGTGTATCAAAATCAGATTTGGCATATTTTTCACTTTCAGGCAACCCGATTTCACCGGAAATCGCACCGGCGCGGCATTGAAATTTTAAATGGAACACCCTGTATATTGTAACATTTTCCAATTTCTGAGACAATTCTGGATCAGAATGTGACATTGTAAAAAGTTTTTGCGCCTACTTGAAAAATTAAACTGAAATTTAACGAAAATTAAGAAACTCTTACTGTCTGCTCATAAGAGTGAGTGATAAAGTGTTTTGCTTTCCAAAAAAGACCGTTCATGGCCACCTAGATGCAACATGAAAAGTGACTCTAAAAAAATGAAGTAGGCGTAAACATTTGTTAAAGTCACATCCAGAATTGTCTCAGAAATCCAAAAATATACAGGGTGATTCATTAAAAAATTCAAAATCGGGGCCATTTCCGGTAAAAACGGAAAGTGAAACATATGCGAAAACTCTCCTCTTCACATACCATTTACCTATTAGCAAATCTGATTTTGATACCTACACCTAATATTCTAGAAGTTATGACTTGTCTTTCGTTGACACCCGGTATACAGGACCGTAACCAGGATGAAGTAGCAGAAGCTCAGCACCGAGCACCAACTGGCCACCAGGGCCATGGGCCTGCCGGTATACTAGGGCTAGCGGTACCGCAGAAATGGAAGGGAATAAGTGAGACTTTGTCACGGAATGTCAGATTGAGTCGGATATAAGAGAGTCTTGGACAAGCAGATTAATTGAAGCATTGCTAATTTGGTATTGGTACCGTAGATAACTAGATACTATAGGAAAGAACCCACGGGGAACTTTTAGTACTAGCTCTTTCCGGACTATGGGGAAAATGGCGTACAAACATAGGATAGGGAAGAGGCTCTGAGCACGATGAAAAAACACACGGTGTACTGGTGGAAGGTGGGCGAGGGGGTGAGAGGGATGTGATGTAAGGAGAACGTGCGGTTGTCATTGAAGAACAGTCCCACACACTCCCTGGTATAGTGTCAAAGGAGACAAATGGGATGTGTTGCAATGTTGATTAATTACAATTAGGTCAAATTCGAAGGCCGGGTGAAAGACGGGTCAGTTGAATTGTCACCAATCAAATTCATTCAAGGTCAATTGAGATACTTTTGACATTTTTCAAAACATTTTTTTTTCAGTCCGGTATCTGGCACAAATTTAGAAAATAAATTTTACCAAAATTTAATAAATCGTCTCGGTTATTGATGTAGATTTTGATGTTTTGTTAAAAAAATAAGTAGACGATGTCCAGATTGAAAATCTGTTTTAGAATGATTAGCACACTGCCTATCTTTCGAATAAAGGGCGATTTGCAAAAACGGCAAGGTTAACTCGATCTACAATTTTTTTCTCAGTTCTTAATAAGGAGCGGTGGTTTTCGAAAAAATCACGTCTGAATTTGGCATTAAAAAACTAGTGGTGGTACCACTGAACTCTTGGGCGGTACAAGAAAGTTCCATTTTTTTTGGAATTTTTTGGAAAGATACCTTTTTATGAGAAATCGCTTGACTCAATCTACATTTTTTTCTCAGTTCTTAATAAGCAGCGGTGGTTTCCGAAAAAATCACGTCTGAATTTGGCATTAAAAAACTAGTGGTGGTACCACTGAACTCTATTACCCCTAAACTCTTGGGTGGTACAAGAAAGTTCCATTTTTTTTGGAATTTTTTGGAAAGATACCTTTTTATGAGAAATCGCTTGACTCAATCTACATTTTTTCTCAGTTATTTATTAGGAGCGGTGGTTTTCGAAAAAATCACGTCTGAATTTGGCATTAAAAAACTAGTGGTGGTACCACTGAACTCTTGGGCGGTACAAGAAAGTTCCATTTTTTTTTGGAATTGTTTGGAAAGATACCTTTTTATGAGAAATCGCTTGACTAAATCTACATTTTTTTCTCAGTTCTTAATAAGCAGCGGTGGATTTCGAAAAAATCACGTCCGAATTTGGCATTAAAAAACTGGTGGTGGTATCACTGAACTCTATTACCCCTGAATTCTTGGGTGGTACAAGAAAGTTCCATTTTTTTTGGAATTTTTTGGAAAGATACCTTTTCATGAAAAATCGCTTGACTCAATCTACATTTTTTTCTCAGTTCTTAATAAGGAGCGGTAGTTTTCGAAAAAATCACGTCTGAAATTGGCATTAAAAAACTAGTGGTGGTACCACTAAAGTCTATTACCCCTGAATTCTTGGGTGGAACAAGAAAGTTCCATTTTTTGGAATTTTTTAGAAAGATACCTTTTCATGAAAAATCGCTTGACTCAACCTACATTTTTTTTTCAGTTCTTAATAAGGAGCGGTGGTTTTCGAATAAATCACGTCTGAATTTGACATTAAAAAACTAGTGGTGGTACCACGGAACTGACTGAACTCTATTACCCCTGAACTCTTGGGTGGTACAAGAAAGTTCCATTTTTTTGGAATTTTTTGGAAAGGTACCTTTTTATGAGAAATCGCTTGGCTTAATCTAAATTTTTTCTCAGTTCTTAATAAGCAGCGGTGGATTTCGAAAAAATCACGTCTGAATTTCGCATTAAAAAACTAGTGGTGGTACCACTGAACTCTTGGGTGGTACAAGAAAGTTCCATTTTTTTGGAATTTTTTGGAAAGGTGCCTTTTTATGAAAAATTGCTTGACTCAATCTGCATTTTTTTCTCAGTTCTTAATAAGGAGCGGTGGTTTTCGAAAAAATCACGTCTGAATTTGGCATTAAAAAACTAGTGGTGGTACCACTGAACTCTATTACCCCTGAATTCTTGGGTGGTACAACAAAATTCCATTTTTTTTAGAATTTTTTGGAAAGGTACCTTTTTATGAGAAATCGCTTGATCGAGTTTTCTACGAAACAAAAATTACTAAAAAAATAAAAGATGAACTTGATAGATTAAATGTTAAAATAAAAAAATACCAACATACAAAAATATGTATTAAACCTTCATTTCTGAGAAAGTATTATAATTAGACAAAAAATTTAATTATACAAGCTTTAAAAAAATTGAAAGTACATACCCACTTTATTTAAAAAAAATAATCTGCTGATACGGGTAGGTACATGGTGGACTTATTGTCACCAACCCGCATACTTTCACTAAATCGCAAAATGACATAAACGTGAATAATTAAAGATGGAAAGTGGCTCACTTCCTCTAAAAATAATAATCCAAAATCCTATAAAGTTCATTTGAAATTAAAACCATTTTGGAATCTATTCATAGTATTTATAGCTTTCATAAATCGTTCATTAAATAATTAAATAAAATTTTTAAGTGGACGGAAGCATATAAAATCAACTTTTGCGTAACTTACTTGGCGTTTTTATGGAAGGACGATCTAAAAAAAAAGTCATACATTAAATTTTCACTCATGCATCATCATCATTAAATACCTTGATTCAATAACCTTGAAGCTTCTTAATGTTCAAAGGTCATTGTTTTGCGGCTTTGTTACTTAATTTCTTTTTAAATGAATGAGGAGTTTTTTTGGTCTACTTAATATACGTGTGGTCGATTAAGCGAAAAATATGGTTTTGTTATATCATCGGTTTATATTAGCAACACTTTATAATAAAAGGCGCTATTAAAACTACCGGCAACAACTAATTATTTTGGAATTAGTGCACAAAGGACGATGATGAATCGATTTACTTGTGCAAACTCGCTTGCACAAGCCAATTTGTGCAAATTACTTGAACGTGTAAACCCAGCTATAAAGGGCATGCTGGAACGAAAGGTAACGAGAACGTTATGGCAACACGGTAAGTTTGGTACACACGTGGTCAAAACAATAAATAAGATAAATCAAAATGTCAAGGCAATGATAAAACTAATGCCCAATATCAGAGGACCAAGTTACTACTATCGGAGTAAAAATGCAAGGCCTCTGACTTTAAGTGATCATAACAAAAAAACTGAGGGGTGAAATTTCTTCATTTTTGGGCAGTACATTAGTCATTTATATATGTTTAACATGTGTAAAAATCAAAATGGTAGAATCAGTTGTTTAACTTTTATTTTAATTAACAGCAATAAAAACGCTGTATTTAGTATTTTCCTGGCTGACGGTCAGTTTTAACTTATCATAAAATTGTTATTGTTTCATAAATTGTTACCAAATTTACAAATGTTGTAGCACACATACTTCTGAAAAGTCGACAGCCAATAAATATTGATTATTCATATGATTAACTGGTTTTATAAGCCCTAACCGAAAATGTGCTATTTCGCAATTTACGGAAGTAAAAGAAAAATTCTTGTTTTAAATGCTAAATTTGATATTACTTAAATCTAACTGCATTATTCTCTTATTGAAAATAAAATTTGTTTTCTTGTAATTCAAAGTAAATGTTATGTTTATCGCGAAAGAAAGACGCACATATTCCCGCGAGAGGTAATCTACCACATCGTAAAGCAGCGAGCGGCAACCCACAACAATGTGATTATTCTTTTGCATTGTACAAAACCATGCGCTTTATAGCAATAGTGTACGACAACTGGTGCATGCATCCTTTTTTCAAATTTTTTTTAAAAAAAAACGATGTATAAGGACATTATTTTTGTGAATCGTGTTAGACCACAATATAATTTCTTTAACCTTGTTATGTTACTGTCAAATTGTTAATATCGAACGTTCAGGTACTGAGTTACACAAGATGTCGTTTTTTCATTATAGCTTTAAGACTAATAAACCAATTGGCCTCAAAAGCATCTCACATTGACAAAAAAGTATACATTTTTCAAATATATAAGTATCTACCACTCAGTTTCAATAATATAGCCGTAATTAATTTTTAAAGTGGAGCGCTTGTGCGATTTGAGTCGTAATAGCGCTTTTTCTCACATACATTGATACAGAAAATTAACGATGTATTGTAAAAATCTAAAACTCAACACCTTTTTGTAGAAATAAATGGTCTTTTAAGTGCACTTTATTTCATTAAATTATGATTGCTAATTACTGAGATACAAGCTTCTAAAGTCAGAGGCCTTGCATTTTTACTCCGATAGTAGAGGAGGAAGATGCTGGCCGCGGTAGCAATCTCGGCGACCCTATACGCGAGCACAGCACGGTCCCCAGTACTACAATTACGCGCCACTTACAGGACAGTCGGGACAACTGGAATAATGATCAGTGGGATTCCACCCATCGACCTACTAGTAAAACAAAGAACCAGAATAAGACAAGGAAACAACAAGATCGAGGCGATGAAAGAACTGAATATAACCTGGCAAGAAAGATGGCCAAAAGAAACGAGTTGGACAAGGAGGTTAATCCCTGAGGTAGCAATTTGGACAGAGAGAAAATTCGGGTATCTAAACTACTACTTGACGCAATTTCTAGCAGGACATGGAAGTTTCAGGAGGTACCTTCTTCAGCGAAACGGAGCTGAAGACGACGAGTGGTGAAAAGGACATAGCGAAGCACACTTTCTACGCCTGCAAGGGATGGGTGGAACCAAAAGCGGCCATAGTAGAGAAAACGGGCAGAACGTTAACACCGGAAAACACAATAGCCGAAGCCGAAGAAAAATGGAAAAACATTAGCAATTGGATGGAGGGGGTACTAAGAGCCAAGGAAAACGAGGAGGACGAAAAAACCGAAACAAATAAAGATCAGTAACTGAAGACCCTTCCTGTTTTTAAGTTTATGCCAAAGCGGTTCCGAAGCAGCAGAAGATAAATAGCGGAACGGTTTTAGTGAGGTATGCCCTGCCAAGAGGCCAGGTAGACTCCTCGCGCCTCTAAAAGGTTTCCTTCCTCAACAACAAAAAAAGCCAATTTGTGCAATTACTTGAGCGTGTAAACCCCGCATGCTGGAACGAAAGATAACGAGAAAGCCGACTGGCTTCAAAACAGGTGTTTTATGGCCCAGGCTCGGCTCCTCCACTTAAAGTATCAACTAACCAAGACACCCGCGGCTACTTGTGGGCACTGAAAACTAAACAAGCACATGCACCATCTTGTAGAGCAGCGATTCTCAACCCGTGGTACGCGTACCCCTGCGTTTGATGGGTTGGGGGTACGCAAAAAGAATTTAGTAATGGCGGATTTTAAAAATATGCTATTCTCTTCTTGTCTCGATCCAGTTTCAGAGCGGTAACAAAACAGTGAACAAAAAATCGTTTTAGCACTCGCTATTTACAAATAATGGTTATTTCCTTACGGCATACGCCATGTCACGTTATTGCTATTTATTTACTTTTAGAAAATGTTAAAATAATAACTACGAGTATATCAATTATAAACATTTTTCTAATGTAAGAGGTACAATTTAGGATAATGACTGCCAAGGGGTACGCAAACCAAAAAAGGTTGATAACCGCTGTTGTAGAAGATATTTTTCCTAGGCAGAAATTTAGATACATTATATTTAATTTGAAATAAATGATTGTAGGGGGGGGGGGGCTTTGAAAGATGTTGCGTGGGGGCCCAAATTTTGTAGTTACGCCATTGAATTCCTCAGGTTCATCTCACGTATGGGATGGGTTGGGTGACGTGCGGGGTTGGACGACTCTAGTCTGGGGCGGGGGTTACAAAGGGCCCGAATTTGAGGCTTACATACTAAATAATATGTTAGTTTTTATGTCCTCTAGTTTGTCGGTATATTTATGAAACACACTGTATATTTAGAAGGTACTGAGATAGCCGGAGATAGGTAGGTACCTAATTCCCAAATTTTAATATGTAATTTCAGATTGCAAATAAAAAACATTTATAGAAGCCTAAACAGTGACGTCATTTCGGGGGGGGGGGGGGGGGGGGTCACCCGGAATTACTACTAAGTACCAAAGAAAAGTACGTTAAACTTATAAAACGAACAATCACACCCCTTTTTCAAAAAAGGCCCATTTTTTCTTTTTTACTATAGTTGCCCCCCCCCTTGTAAAATACTGAAATAACGTCGCTGCGTAAAAAAAGTCAAGCGTGTCGAAAATTCACGCTTTGTAGTATAATTTTTTGTCACGAAAATTCAATAGCGTCATGTAAGTGGTAAAATTTTTATCAAAATCCACCCCCACCCCCCACTAATTATGTAAAATGACAAATGAGTGTTCCAAGTCAGTTTTTAAACCAATTAAAAGAGGTTATGGATTTTTGAAGTGTTGTATTGAGATTATCTAAGATGAAGGCTGCTACCGAAACATTTTAAGGATCAATTCATTAGAAAAGCAATTTTTGTTTAATTTTCGGTATTCATTTCCTTCCTTTTCGTTGATTACTTTGCGGTTTTAAAAACTTCAGAAGCATAACGTCTGACAACTTTTTTTTTTGGTAACCACTCAGGTAAGTAGGTAGCGTTAAACCTCGTCATAAAACCTGTTTATTAAACAATTACATGAAAAAAATTACACATACAATATACAATTAGTTTTAATTACTAACCTTAGGTAGTGAGAACAAAAATATGGCCTAGAACAGGTATAAAAATATAGCATGAAGTAGGTCTTTCAACACGTTTAAGTATGAAACTTTCACCTCGTACCTACCTACATTATTTAATTAGGTTAACGCAATTTGCAAGATCGAAAAAAAGAAGTTTTTGAAAAAGTATTTTTGGATATCCGCATTTGAGGTTATTAATTTCAATTTCCGGAGAAATGGCGTCACCGTTATAGAACGAACGTAATTTTATTTTTAGCTTGATTACTTATGCAGATTTTAGTGTTGTGTTGTGAGCGGCTACATAAGTATTATGTTTTTTTTCTCATCTACTTCAAACAACCATAAATTAATCTAACTGGAGAAGCGTTTATAGTAAATATAGACTAGAAAAATTCTTTCAAAACTCGTTTGATGATTACGACAAAATAATCGTTCCAAAAGTAATAATCAAACCTAATTTGCTTCCCATGACATGTGTTTTGGTGATGGGCACCGCGGGGGGGGGGGGGGCAATGGCCCCCTTGGGGAAAAGAAAAAAGGCAAAAATAGAAATAAATTTTGTAGGAAATCTTGAAAAAACGCCAGAGCCACGAACCCCCAATAGTACTTGCCCCCCCTGGGAAAATTTTCTGGCGGCGCCCTTGGTTTTGGTAACGCGATTATAGAAATACATTCTACATCATGAGTCAGATTTTAGGTTTCGAGGGCTTAGCTTCAAATTTATGGTATTTGCTTCAAAATTCTAACTTCCAAGTTTTAGACTACAATTTGAGTTTGAAACCTTTTAGCGTCTCAAATTTAAGGATGAACACTGCTTTAAACTTTTCAACCTGAAGTATGAACCTTACAATTTAATAAGACTAGCGAAACCTTAAATGAAATACTTGAAACTTGCCAAGAGTTCTTCCTGGATTACGATGGCAAAGTTTACGATTACGATTTAGGGCATCTCAAGATTTCAAAGTTGAAGTTGATATCTACATCTAATAAAATATTCCGAGCATGGGCACCCATAAGGGGGGGTTACTCTAAGCAGTAATAATTTATTAAATAACGAAACGCTTTATTAATTTGCTTCCTTGAAATGGTTAATGATCTTCCCCAAATTGCCCTCCCCCCATGATTCGGAGGTTTAGCTTCAACTTCAAATTTTTGGTTTTAAATTTCAATTTCAGGCTTAGCTTTCTGGTGCTTCAAATATACTGTACCATCCAAATGAAATTTCTTGAAATAGGAAGATCAATGGTAATTTTTCAATGGTCTACGTACGCAAAATAACGCAATACTCCAGACTCTAGAGCATTGGACATTACTGATAGTATATTTTGTAACATACAGGGTGGGGCACCACATACGGCACGGAAGTTGGTGCCTAAACTATAACAATTTTTAAAAATCTTTTTATATGCATACATGTAGGTCAATAAGAGCTACATTTTAAAAATATTTATAAATAAACAGGGTGGTTCAAAAAAATGTGGCGTATCAAAGTTATATTTTTTTAAATGGAACACCCTATATATCATCACATTTTCGTATTTTACGTTAAAAAATAATGTCTCTTTCTTAACAATTCCCTATACCTATCTTTTATGGTTTTCGAGATATCTCGGTTTTTCTCGAAATACAGTAGATCACAGAAAAAAGAATAACGGCAAAATGGGTAGGCGTAAAAGAAATTGCTTTGGATTAGTTGATTTGAAACCTTTTGGCAACTATTTTCAATATTTACTATTATGTGGAAATGTACAGGGTGTTCTAGAACGTGCGAAATATCATTCACTCCTGCTAACTTAAATAACTTGCTTATTTTAAATAGAACACCCTGTATTTTTTTTCCCTATTCGATACAGTAAAATATTGTCTTTCAAACGATATTAGGGTTCCCTATAGCTAAGTATAGTATTTTTCACGTAACCAATGGATAACAACATGTAGGTCACAAAAAAAAGAATAACGGCAAAATGGGTAGGCGTAAAAGAAATTGCTTTGGATTAGTTGATTTGAAACCTTTTGGCAACTATTTTCAATATTTACTATTATGTAGAAATGTACAGGGTGTTCCAGAACGTGCGAAATATCATTGACTCCTGCTAACTTAAATAACTTGCTTATTTTAAATAGAACACCCTGTATTTTTTTACTCTATTCGATACAGTAAAATATTGTCTTTAAACGATATTAGGGTTCCCTATAGCTAAGTATAGTATTTTTCACGTAACCAATGGATAACGTGTTTAAAAGTCAGCTCTATGTCTTTCTCTTAGGAGTATACCTGAACGATACCTCAAATTCTTACAATTACTGGTAGTTATGTTTAGTTGTTGATATTTTTATAAGCTTCGCTAATTATTAAATATTACAATAAATTTTATTTACAGCGTTGAGTGATTATTCAATGTTTACAGTTGATTCATTGTAATTTTTTTGGTTTCAACTATTTTAATATTGAACTGACTGAAGTAATGTAGGTAAAGCACAAATCAACAACTTGGCTGTAGGAAACGTCTAATAAAAGTAAATTTAACAATTTCAGGTATTGTTTACAATAATACCCTAAGAGAATGACATAGAGCTGACCTTCAAACACGTTATCCATTGGTTACGTGAAAAATACTATACTTAGCTATAGGGAACACTAATATCGTTTTAAAGGCAATATTTTACTGTATCGAATAGGGTAAAAAAATACAGGGTGTTCTATTTAAAATAAGCAGGTTATTTAAGTTAGCAGGAGTCAATGATATTTTGCACTTTCTGGAACACCCTGTACATTTCTACATAATAGTAAATATTGCAAATAGTTGCCAAAAGGCTTCAAATCAACTAATCCAAAGCAATTTTTTTACGCCTACCCATTTTGCCGTTATTCTTTTTTTTGTGACCTACTGTATTTCGAGAAAAACCGAGATATCTCGAAAACCGTAAAAGATAGGTATAGGGAATTGTTAAGAAAGAGACATTATTTTTTAACGTAAAATACGAAAATGTGATGATATATAGGGTGTTCCATTTAAAAAAATATAACTTTGATACGCCACATTTTTTTGAACTACCCTGCATATTTATAAATATTTTTAAAATGTAGCTCTTATTGACCTACATGTATGCATATAAAAAGATTTTTAAAAATTGTTATAGTTTAGGCACCAACTTCCGTGCCGTATGTGGTGCCCACCCTGTATATGTATATAAGCTGATGTAAGCACATTGTTTGCTAATGAATATAAATTGAAGACAAAAACACAGTCAATGGAGACGAATCTAATTTTGACTAACGCATTTGGCACTTTTTTACTAACCTTCTATTGGTTATAACTTAAATTTAACGAATTATTTAATTATCAGCCACACGAAGCATTAACTTAATATTAATTAGACCTGTTTATAATTCTTTGACACAAGTGCCCAAAAAAAGGCAGCTGGTTACAATTTCAAAATTATTAACAACATTTAAAGGGCCTCCTTAACTAATTAGTACTAATTGCAGGAAATGTAATTTGAAAATTAGTTAATTTAGGCGATTGAAGTGCATAAATAGGGCTAAAAGATCAAAATTAGCAGTAAATAATAATAGCAACAATATACTGCGCACAATCACAAATTGAAATGCTCCCGTATCGAATTAGTGAGCTTTGGTTAATTAAATCGTTAGGGCGTAGTAATAGTATCTGCCAGATTTTCTGACGGAACAGATTTGAAGTATTTGTAAATGACTCAATTTAGAGCTTTGGAAAGAACTTTTACACCGTTTCTAATGCAAGGTATGGTAATTTACAATTAAGTCCCAAATTTTGGGAGAATTTTGCAATTTTAGTTTAAAATTTAGCGATTAAGTGGCAAAATAAAAAAATTAATACGAAAAATTGGTAATTGCAATGCTAATTAAGGGTAATTATAAACAGCAATTAAGAAAAGTTGGTTATAATTAGTGAGGCGAATTGAACATTGAAACAGAACGAGTTAATTACAAGTGTACTTATACTTATATGTACACATATTGAGTAAATAAAAATGCATATTAAAAGTACGTTCAAAGAACATTTTTGATCAAATCTAATGAAAAATATGTTGCGATGTAGATGGCCTCAACATATCTAATCATAATCATAAAATTAATGATATAATATTATGTAATTATATTAAATTACATTCTGATCGTTAACACAATTAATAATTAATTAATAATTAGGGTAATATTCATTTCGAATAAATTGACCGGTTAAAGTAATTATTCTATCGCAACCAATAGCACATATCAGCAGTGATTCCACAATGCAAAATAAATATATTCTTAACAGATTAGAAGTAGGTAATTGGTTAATTGCGTAATCGCTAAAATTGATATACCTAAGCAAACTAAATTTTGATGTATCACTTGTTATATTTCTGTTAAATATTACTTTTATACCTACATTAAAATATTTTGTTTGTAGACATCTAGGTTTCCATTGTTAACAAAAGGCGGCAGAATGATTTTAAAACGATAATGTCTTAGTTATCTGAAAATTTTTATTAACTCCAAATATTTTTAATTTGAAATAAGAATGTATAAGATGCAATAATGCAAATAATATTCAACATAAATATAACAAGTAATACATTAACATTTAGGAAATTTTATTCTCTTTTCAAAAACCACGAAATATATAGGGTGGTCCGTATGAAAAAATGTAGTTTAGGGTCGTACACAAAAAACCAAGCACCTTGTATAAAAACTATCTATCGCCATGGATTCTACGTAAAAAAATGCTCTAAAAAAGATTTTACCAAAATAAATTATCTTTAATAATAAAAAGTTATGGAGCATTAAAGAAATCCACCAAATTCGAGAAACGCCCCCTAGCGTGTAAACGATTAAAGATAGCCGAATTCTGTTTGCGCCAGTGATTTTCTCATTAAAATTAAGCTCCAGACACCTTGGTCCATTTTTTTCTCTCTTAAAATAAAGGGTGTTACCATAAGAAAGTGTCCAATTTGAACCACCCTGTACAGTGAGTAGATGATATACGACACTTTTAATAGAGTATAATAAGTATATCAATTTACTTCCGGTATATCCGGAAATGAACAAAATATTAAAAATATTAATGACACACGACATACCCTGTATATTATTTCAGGAGAAAATCAGAAATCATTTTCTGATTACAACTGTATACATATTTATTTTTTTGAGTTATTACGCAAAAACTATTTTATTTTGAGTTATTATGCAAAAAACTAATTTATTTAATACGTCATTGTAGTAAACACGGGAAAGTTGTGTGCCAGTTTACTGGTCATTTAATTTATGAAAGGGGTCAAAATTTAAATACTGTCCTTAAGACAACTTTATGGTCTACCAAAATCAATCACAAAAATGGATGGTTGTCATTTCAAAAAATGATGATGATCGAAAGGAAATGAAACGAATTTTTTTCATATTTTTGCCGCGAATTGTATGTATATACAGAGCGTGCTTATAACTCAGTGAATCAAAGACAATGGTTTTTTTTTAAATGCTGGGAAACATGGGCGCCCATAAGGGGGGTAAGGGTCCCCTTTTTTAATTTGCTTCATATTGTTGAAATGGTTAATGATCTTTCCCAAATCGCCCCCCCCCCCCCCCCCCCCGGGAAATTACTGTATAGGCGCCCATGCGTCGCACAGTTTCATTATTGGGAGCTTATTTATTAAAAAAATTTTTTACACAGTGCGTTCCAAATTTTAGATATGACTATCGATAATTTTAATTAGCTGATGCGAGAGAAATTGTAACATGTTTTATTTTGCAATAATTTTGTTTTTAATTTCGTAAATGGCACTGAATAAAAATTTGAGAAATTTGACAAATGGTGGATAAAAGAACTATCGACAGGGTCGGATTTACCATAAGGCTAGAAAGGCTATAGCCTAGGGCGGCCCATTTTAGGGGGCGGCAAATGTTGAAGTTAATTAAGTAAAATTAAATAATAAAATGACATCTAGACAAATTCAAATCATATGAAACAAGTATCAAAAGGCGCGAATTCTTATAGAATTCTAATTTCAACCAACTTCAAATCTGTAATTAATTATGGCATATACATACATACGATATAAAATATATATATGTAATACTACCCCCCCCCCCCCTCCCCCCAGACACAAGCACCAAATCTGTCATTGTTTTTCTTTCCACCCTTAAGGGAGATGGGAGCAGAGAGGGTGGCGGACAATTAGTAAATCACGAAAAAATCTTGGAGGAAAAAAAAGTAAAAAAGATCGTTCTTCTGAGGACACGTGCAATTTTCCCCCTTTCCATTCCTAAGAAAGGGTTTGCAGTTGGTGGTGAAATTTACCATTTGAGAATAGTTTTTCATGGAGAAAATCCCAAAAGTGCAATAAAAAATAGCTGTTCCCATTTAAGTTTTCAAAACTCGCCCCCCGTTCCACCCTACAGGGGGGTGAGGGTGATGTTTACCTATCATGACTCATTAGGTTTCAAAAAATGAAGGAAACGTGTTTTTCATTTTTGTAATTGGATGTGTCGTTCTCGAGATATTCAAGGGTATATATTTTGACTTTAATGGCGTCCCGACGGTGAACGGGTGATCCGATCAAAAAATTTACCAAAGATTTGGAATCAGCAAAGAATTCCTTATAAGATGACCCCACTTCCAGCTTTCTAAACCCTGTAACACTGCGCAGGGCACAGGCACAGGAACGGGCGACGAATTTAGTAACCAACTTTTAAAGTTGGTTGAGAATACAATATTTTAGTTTGTGAGTATATTAAATATTGTTTAACAGCAGTAGAAACAAAGGCAAAAATAATCGTAGATGAGGGGCGGCAAAATACCTATTTCCAGCCTAGGGGTGGCAAATTCGTAAATCCGCCTCTGACTATCGACAGTCACATTTTGAACAATTTTTTTAATAAAAATGACCAACTGAAAATACTAAAGGTAGCACTCGCAGAGTCGGATTTACCATAAGGCTAGAAAGGCTATAGCCTAGGGCGCAAATTTTAGGGGGCGGCAAATGTT
This sequence comes from Pyrocoelia pectoralis, assembly GCA_036250285.1. Lineage (NCBI taxonomy): Eukaryota > Metazoa > Arthropoda > Insecta > Coleoptera > Lampyridae > Pyrocoelia > Pyrocoelia pectoralis. Next base: position 16,753,330 of record CM070081.1, read on the forward strand.
GCAGTTAAAAAGATTAAATAATAAAATGACATCTAGACAAATTAAAATCATCAATAAATACAATATTTTAGCGAAAATTACTGTAGATGAGGGACGGCAAAATATTTCCAGCCTAGGGGCGGCGAATTCGTAAATCCGCCTCTGGGTAGCAGATTATTATTATTACTCGATTATTACCTAATTTATTACTATTAAATCTGTTACCTTAGATAAAATGAGACATATTAATGTCGAACATATTTAAAATAAATATTTATTTGGAAATATTTGTTTTTATTATCACAATAAACATTCGATTTTGTGTCGATTTTGATTTTGTTTGAATACGAATGACAAACGGCTCCCGATTTTTACATTTTTAATGAGCGGTTTACGCAATAATCGATTAATTACTTATTAATTAATTAATGTAATGAAAATTAGCGGTGCCACTTAATAATCGTTAAAGCAAATATTGCGTAATTTTTATTGATGATGTATCTAATTAATATGTTAAATGTAACTGTATTTCCGATTAGGAGGATGTTTAACATTCATAACTCATAAGGATCCCTATATATGTTACGTACATAAAAATTTGGTTAGTGTATTTCACATGTTGCTGAAAATGAAAAAAGAAACGAATAATGGCGTTTTGTACAATAATGAGTGCATTATAAGATTTCGCTTTGCAATGTGATAGAAACCTGATATGTTACAAGAACAAGCGCGTGAAGTTGACAACGCTACACATTTCAAAAGTTGATGCATTATTATATTTATAACTGTGGGTGTAAATAAAGAAATTGAATCGATCAAAATTTTCATTTAAAAAAAATCATAAAATCTTACCAAAATAACAGCAAATTTCATGATGATATAGGTAATTTCTGTAGAACTAAAACAAGATCTAAAACGAGACTGAATGTTCAAGAAGAAGTGATTCCACCTGTATAGTGTATAGTGTATATTGAAAGGATTAAGTGGGGGAGGTATGCAGGTTTACGTCATCAACGAAGCTTGTCTTCGCTTTTGCTTTGGTCGATTTTGAAAAGGTTGTTGGCATTCTCGTTCATGCTGTTTTGTTTTTATGGCAGTTTGTTTTTTTTTGTCGTTACGTTATGCTTATCTCGCTCTATTCTGGTTCAATGGATTTCAATCTTTGTTATTTAGGTACAGAACTTATACCTACATTGAATTTATACTAAGGAGCACTAATTAATTTACGAAATATTGTTCAAGGAGGCTTTCTTGTTTAATTATTAAATCGGTGGAATAATTAAAAACTGGATCACATGGAAAAAGAAGGTTATGGTCGTAAAATGTGGTGTTGACACATACAGGGTGGGCCATTGAAAAGGTAACACGCCTGTTTTGGGACACTTAGACAAGTTTCTTAAAAAACGCTCAGACACGTCGATTTTTTATTTTTGGGGGACAACTTTCAACAAATGAAAATTAGCTTTATTCAATTTTTTTTTCGCCCCGATGAAAAGCACCCTCCAGATTAACTAAGGTGGAAGTGTTGTTTAGGAAAAATCCTGAAATGTGCCGTTCAATAGGTCAAAGGTGGCGTGTTTCAGAATTTTTCCTAAACAGCACCTCCACCTTAGTTAATCTAGTTCTAGTTCTAGAACTAATTTTCATTCATACTGTCGAATAGAGAATTAAAAGACGCTTCAAATGAGGGGTCGCTCCACACCCTTTCCCTATTTAAATTCTTGAGTTAGGGCTTGCTGGTGTTAGGGGGTTGACCTGACAAAGTCAAATTTAACATCAAAAGTTGTCCCCCAAAAATAAAAAATCGACGTCCGAGCGTTTTTTTAAGAAACTTGTCTAAGTGTCCCAAAACAGGCGTGTTACCTTTTCAATGGCCCACCCTGTATAATAAATTTAACTATATGTAGGTAATTATGAAAAATTGCACGATTGCAAAGTGCAGTCGATTATTTCAGCGCCATGACGCTGTATCAGTCAAACTATAATCGTTGATTGAATCAATCAACGCTAAAATACATTTATGGAAAACGTATAGTTCTCTAAGTCTAACACAGTGGCGTACGCAGACTACAGCCTTGGGAGGGGATATAAAAAGTGCGGTGTGATCTACAAATTTTAATAAACATTTGTTTTACAGAAAGTTATAAAATAAATATTATTATAATACAAAATTCAATCGCCTTGGCTGTCGGCTGTCGTGCAAGTTCCTGTATTATTTGGTCTTCTGTAATGGGTATTTCCCTATGAATTGACATCATTGCCAGTCCATTAAGTCCGTCCTGTGAGATTGCATTTCTAAGGGCGGTCTTTTTTTAAGGATTAATAAGAATAAGCGTAAAATAGAATGGAAGGGTTGGGCGCTTGGGGAGGGGGAATATATCCCCCCCCATGGGTACGCCATTGGTCTAACACTAAGGTGGTTTTGCAGAATCAGCAACAATATACAGTGCGGTTGATAAGTAACTAGGTATTTTAACATAGCTGTAGAATTTTTAATATTGACAATAAATTTTCTTTTTAGACAGCCATAGGGTTAGTCAATTATCACGTGATTGCAGTGACGCGTCAAGTTTGCGTCATAAGACGATTCTTGCCTCAAGTTAATATAAAACGAACGCCTATTTTAGAGAATTCGAGTTACATAACCCCACAAACGTCTATGAACATAAGTATCGTCCTGTGTATTCCTATTCGGAGTGTTTATTTCCTTTCATCATGTCGCATCAAAATTTGATAGCTTTACCTACAGGTGTAGCAAAACGAAATTATATTGCAAGTTTATTATCAAATGTAAATATAAACGATAATTTACACAGTAACGTTCACCCACCTGTACTCTTAGAAATAATGACGTGTCGTTTATTTTGAATTAATCGCTCTTTTTCAAATGTTTTTCTAATAATAGGTACAAACTTTTTTCAGGGCCGTCGCGAAAGTTTGCGGGGCCTGGAGCGAGAAATTACGCGGGCCCTATAAGTTGCGGATGAGGTGAGGTAAAAACCAGGGGTTTGTGAATCATTCTACTGCAAAATAAATTTTTATTACAATATTACCGTTGCTCAATTTTATCACATTGAGTTTTCACTACGCCAGAAGAAGCTTGACTTTTTTTTGTGGTGAAGCGCGGGGCTTGCAGCGACCGCTCCGGTTTTTTTCTAACAATTGCGTTTCTTCTAGTAGGGGAGCCGGCGATGCTAAATCGGTAGTTACTTAAGCGTCATGGGGGCCTATTCGATTGTGAAAATTAAGTCCTAAAACGAAACAATGGTTATGTTACGTTTGTCATTTTTGTGGAGGGGGGGGGGGGGGGGCGTGTACGAATTTTCAAAAATGAAAAAAAAAACAGTCACATGGAAATACTCGAGCGCGTCAGACATACATAGTGTATACGTACTATGTCTTTCTGATAAACAAGAGATGATTAATCTGGCGATTGCGGGGGGGGGGGGGGGGGGGGGGTAAAAAGGGGTAAGTAGAAAAAAAGTTATTCGAGCGTGTCAGATATTCAGAGGGAATGTCCTATTCAAATGACTGACATCGATTTTTGAAAATCTAAAAAGGAAACGTGACCTTGAAATACTCAAGCGCGTCAGGTTTTTATACAGAGGATTCAGCTTGATGTCCTACTCATCCTAAATGATAATCTGACAATTATTATGAAGAAATATTGTTAATCTGACAATTTGAAAACAAATTTTTTTTGTTTTTTTTTCTGTTTCTTCGGTTCAGATTATTGAAATAAACACTTTGTGTATGTACTTAACTTACGTTGTCTTAATCATCTGACGCGCTCGATTTTTTTCACTAATATATGATTGGCTGACCTCAACCCACGCCGCTATATTAAGGGTTCATATATTGTAGGGGTACATTACAGCGATGCAAGGTTTCTCCCCATATGATTTCCTGACGCGCAAAATCCCCGCTTACGCTCCACTACTATTCTGTACCTTCACATTCTATTCCTTAATATAGTTTCTGCGTTGCATAATTGTATTGCAACGCGGATTCTCTCTAGAACCATTGATGTTGCCTTGTTCGTGTACCTGGGTTTTTTGTTTGCGGTGGCGAGATCGTCTGCGATTTGTATCAACCTAAAACGTATATGATGATTGTCACAAACTACTCTGTACTCTATTCCTGTACCTACCGTAGGTAGTGTAGGTACACAAAAAGTGTTGGATACGCTCCACGCACCACTTTGTTTCTTCGATGAAGTTAGATAGTCCGCTTAACTTTTCTCAAATATACTTTTCTCAAATATGTTTGACCCCCCCCCCCCCCCGAAACAAAAACCTGGGTGCGCCCCTGTATAAGAATATCACCCGCACAGATCAGATACCTGAACCACAGCAATTATGAATTATCCCTACCTACCTTACTTATTTTTAACATCAAGTCTTCGTTCCACACGATATCTGCATGGGATAACATCAACGTCATCAACGACATTATTTTTATACAAGATGGCGCACTACCTCACTTTGCAAATGTGCGCGCGTGGATCGTGGATGGATGAGAAGTTTTCAAGGCACTGGCTTGGGAGACGCGGACCTCATGAGTGGCCTGCAAGAAGTCCAGACCTGACACTATGCGACTTTTTTTATGCGGCTGGACAAAAGATGTGGTTTACCGGACAATAGCACGCATACTGGAACAATTGGAAGCAAGGATTCAATAAGTTATCACTAATATCCCACGCGACGTCCTCCAGAAAACCGTGGACTCTATATCTGACCGTTTGAGGTGATTGGTCGACACCACAGGCGCTCACAATAGAAATTTTAAGGTATAGGTATGCATCCAGATTCTTGTATAACACTGTATGTATGATATTAATTTTCAGTAAATTAGTGCTGTTATACATATAGAATTTTCAATACCTATACGTACCTAGTTACTTACCAGTCACCCCGTAGAAGGTCCTTTTCATTACCAACTCTTACCTTTTGGGTTTTTAAGTTCTGACAAGACTTAACACAATTAGCTTTCGTAACTTTTACTTTTCAGTAACTAAAAATCAGAGGCGGATCCAGACTCGATTTTCAGTAAGGGCAATCAGTATTGTAACTAAGAATAACATAGGTTTAAGCAAGGTGCCGATTGCGAGCGTAGCTAGCCAAAAGTAGTAATTTTACAAAATTTCAAGGTCACGTGTTAAACAAGTACCTCAAAATAAACCTTAACTTTCTAATATAGGTACTTTTAAATAGTTTTATTGAAAATAAAATTGCCGTGACTGCTACATTTTTAATATTAAGAAAAAAACTCCCTTGCAGTAGCGGTCAGCGGACAAATCCAAATCGGAATTTGCGTGAGCATACTGAATAATATATTGCTAGTTTTTAAAACTTTTTTAGAGTTAGAGGTAGCACCACAAAGCAAATACATGATGTAATATTTATGTTGTGTAAATGTATATACTGGGTGAGTCATTTAACCTGGAATTTGAAATATCTCGAAAAATACGCATTGTATAGAAAAATTTGCCGAATCATAACTTGAATATCTCCGAGGGGGAAATTCGTTATATTTAAATTAATTATTTTGTAAATATTTTTAAAGTTATTATATTTCTCAGTGCGGGCAATTGCCCTCATTGCCCCTCGCTGGATCCGCCACTGCTAAAAATATGAATTCGTAAGTTAAAATAAAATCAAGCTAAAAACATACTAAAGGTAGGTAGCCTACCCAGCACACAGTATTGCATTGAAACATTTTGTTGTGCCAGTAAAACCATTGACTTTATGTAAAACTCATTAATATTAATAGAATTTACTGTTGTATAGGCAACCAAATTTGCATTAGGACCATCGGTATCATCATTATGGTATCATACAGTATCATACACACACCTTTGACCAAAACGTCCAAAACTATCGAAAGATAAGTAAAACTTTCCAAAATTTGCATGTTACATTCGATTTGTCGTGCAGACACAGTAATTTGTGCATTATTTTTGTGGTGGAGGGATTTCTCGGTAGCCAAAGGCATCGATGAGTACTTAAATAATCATTTTAAATATCGGTAACCCTAAGCGTTAAATTTATACAGGGTGGGCCATTGAAAAGGTAACACGCCTGTTTTGGGACACTAAGACCAGTTTCTTAAAAAAACGCTCGGACACGTCTATTTTCTATTTTTGGGGGACAACTTTTGATGTCAAATTTGACTTTGTCAGGTCAACCCCCTAGCCCCAGCAACCCCTAACACAAGAATTTAAATAGGGAAAGGGCGTCGAGCGACCCGTCATTTGAAACGTCTTTTAATTTTCTATTCGACAGTATGACCGAAATTAGTTTTGTTCAATTTTTTTCAACCCCCATGAAAAGCACCCTCTAGATTAACTAAGGTAAGGGTGTTGTTTAGGAAAAATCCTGAAATGTGCCGTTCAAAAGGTCAAAGGTGGCGTGTTTCAGGATTTTTCCTAAACAGCACCTCCACCTTAGTTAATCTAGACTAGACGGTGTTTTTCATGGGGGTGAAAAAAAATTGAATAAAACTAATTTTCATTTGTACTGTCGAATATATAATTAAAAGACGTTTCAAATGAGGGGTCGCTCGACTCCTTTTCCCTATTTAAATTCTTGAGTTAGGGGTTGTTGGGGCTAGGGGGTTGACCTGACAAAGTCAAATTTGACATCAAAAGTTGTCCCCCAAAAATAGAAAATCGACGTGTCCGAGCGTTTTTTTGAAACTGGTCTAAGTGTCCCAAAACAGGCGTGTTACCTTTTCAATGGCCCACTCTGTATAGAGAAATTTCGGGGAGCCGAATCAGTAGCCCGAGATAATATAAGTATCCAGTTTTTCGGAATAACGGAACAAAGCGCTTATGGTAAACGATTCCCGAAGTTAATTGTATTGTAATTAATGGAAATTGAGGCTCATGTACAATAATCCAAGTATTTTTGGGTACTCTGATGTCCAAGCTGCCGTGTCTCATCAATTTCAGCCATGACTGATAAAGGTCAGGTGTGAATTTATTATTTCATCTGTGGTTAACGAAGAAAGGGTTGCCTGTAGGCTGTACCTAATTCAAATCGTCGAATTTTCGTCACGTCACCAATCAAATCATTTACATTATCATCTATAATAGTATTGTATGCCCATTATCATTATCATTATCATAAAGTCGATAAAGAATTTATAGAATTATTTAAGTATCACAGAAAATAGTACCTACAGTCAATCTGTCGTGAAAAACGGCTGCTTTCGCAAAAAATTGCCAAGTGAATTTTTTTTCATATTTCATTAGGGGGTCATGAGAAAAGCTAATTAACGCCAGATTTGCGAGGTTCTGGCGGCCCTATTGAATTTTTGAGAAACTAAAAAAGTTTTTGAAATTCATTTTTCTCGGAATAAGTGCGTTTTAGAGAAAAATTTTATTAACAAAAAATGTAGAGGACCTTACCGTCAGCAATTAATGTTACTGAGTTGATGGCGTACGACTTAAAATGCAAGCAGTAGGTGGCGCTAAAATATAAAAATATAAAATAAAAAAATTGATTCTAATTCATGTTAAAAACAATACCTAGTAATTAACAGATATTATTGTTAATCAACTTGCGAAAATGATATACCATTTATGAGCAACGCACCAATTGTTACTGTACTTCTATTAGCCTTTCTACAGTCTTAATGGTACAATTTTCACACTTCGGCAACCTATAGCTCTAAAACGGGAAGTCGAAGAAAAAAATAGTTTTAATGAATTTTGTAGGTATTTTTGAGAGGAACAACTATTCTATTTACAGTGTTGCGAAAAAAAAATTGTCTAGGCAAAAAAGCAAAAAACAGTTTTTCTGCTACTTTAACGCCACCTACTGCTTAAATTTTAAGTCGTCCGTTATCAACTCATTGACATTAATTATAGATGGAAATGTCCTCTACATTTTTTGTTTATAAAATTTTTCTCTTAAAACGCAGTAATTCTGGGAAAAATGCATTTCAAAAACTTTTTGACTTTCTCAAAAATTCAATGGGGCCAGTACCTCGCAAATCTGACGTTAAGCTTTTCTCTTGACCTCCTAATGATATATGAAAAAATAATCCACTTGGCAATTTTTCGAACAAAAAATTACAGATTGACTGTACTAAAAGTACAGGCGGTGCAATTTAGATAATCTACCTACCTATATTAGGTGTTTTCTTTTTGCATCACCACAGGGTTAGGTAAAGTTACAATCATCACGTGATTAAAGTGCCTTGCGTCATGTAGCCATTTCTGCCTCAGGTTAATATAAAACTTAAATGAAGCTTTTAAAACGAATAGGGTTATTGAGAACCGAGTCAAATTATTTTTATAAAACGAATGGTGTGTTATTGACAGAGGTGACTTAGGTCTACCACAACGTGCAAAAAGAATACACCTATTGTGTTTATAATTATAATGTACAAGAGTTGTACAACTTGTCTAATACTGGGAACTAACTGAAACTAACCTAAAGCTATCATAAAAAAAAACCATTGATCTAATTAATTATTAACTTACAAATAACCTGAACTTACATACTAAAAGAAAGAATTAAATTAGGTAAAGTTGTGCCCACACTCAGGGCCGGCGGAAACGGGCTTGCAAGGGATACGGCGCAAGCGGGCGCCGCTACAAAAGGGGCGCCGCCACAAGGGCGTTGTTCATAATTTCATTAAAAAAAATTTCAAAATGAAAATTAAAAAAAATAATGTATTCGTTAACAGGGTTATACAAGGTATTTTTTGGGAGCTTTAGTTAGACATTTATGGGAAAATTTATGGGTAGGTTTATGAAAATTTGAACGTAGAACCATAGTTATAGCCTATGGTAGAACGTTTCCTCTGAAAGCCGAATACGATGTAAAATATTTTCGAAATGGCAGCACATCCCCATTCATCCTGTATACGCTTGTGAAAACCCGGTTGCCATAACTACCTAGGGTGGATCATTTTTTGTTTGATGATTTCATTCGACTTTCGGAAAAAAGATGTACCTATGTGTTGCGGAACGCCGAACGCCTATTGTGATCGCGAATTGAAACATAGCGGCGATCTATCTTTTGCGGAAATGTTTAGAATGTGCGACGCAGACATTTGTTCTAATTATAAACTACCTGTTACACATTTTCATAAGTTTAGGTACCAATTAGCATGACTTCTGCAGAGAGAAGTTTTTCATTCCTGCGTCGGCAGAAATAGTAGCGCAGAAGCCACATGACCCAAGACCGTCTCGTGGGACTCGCGTTAATGCATATTGCATCACTGATTGACTGATATAGTGCCACCAAATAAACAAAAACCGAGTACAGACTTATTAGTCGGCATCGTCGGTACTGGATACCGACCCTAATCAGTTCAATATACAATAATTTGAACAATTTTCAATATTTTTCAAAAATGTATGTATGAAACCAAACGATACTGAATTAAAAGAAACCGTCGGTACGTAAGGGGTTCAAGTCTTGTTAGACCCAAAAAAAGTTATTGCCCCCCCCCCCCCCCCCCCCCAATAGACAAATTCTGGATCCGCCCTTAATAACTACAACGGTTTTCAAGTATCTATAGAACTCTCAAAGTACCTACCGTCCGCATCCGCCATAATTTTTTGAAAAGTGAAAATAACTGAGAAACCATAAATTGTAGATATGTGGGTATCAAAAGGACTGAAATTTGACGTAGGATCCAAAAGTGGAATAAAAAATAGGGGTTGACGTTTAAAATAACGAAATTAATAGCTACTTCCGGCATTTCCTGAAGTGCTGCCATTTGAAAATATTTGGCGTTCAGAGTAGGTAACCCCTAAGTACAAATGTTGATACTTTTGAAAATGTATTAACAATGTCTAGTACATACCAATTCTTATAATTAAATTTTCTAGTTATTTTCAATTTTTTTCCTTATCTAAAGTATTTATTTTACTAAAAGAGAATTTGAATTGTAGGTGATTTGATTATTTTGGTACCAGATTTGCTGAAATTGTTGATAATTTCTCAATGATTTTATGTGCGCATAGTTTGGGGGAGGGGGGCGCTCCAGTGGAAATGGAAGGCAGGCGCCAAAGACCTCAGCACCGGCCCAGCCCACACTTCTAGTTGGTGGAACGAACAAACAAGGAATCTAAAATTACGTCTGTTGTTCAACAAATCCATCGTTTTCTACCAACATGACTCTCTAACGTGCCGCCATGACGGCTGTGAGAGTTGGAAAGTTACATAATGAATGCTGGCGGTTTAGAAGGAATCTTATTTAGCCCCCTGACTCCCAGTTGCGAAATTTCTTATGAACAATTGGTTTGCACACGATTTGCCCACGTTTGCCCATCAAAAAAAAGTTATGGGCAAAACAAGAAATTGAGCAAATTTGTAACACAGTACCTCCGTGCAAAAAATTCTTCAATTTGTTAGTAGAATTTGACTAGGTACCCACATTAGCCCAACACAAATTTATGTGTTTCACCTACCAATAAAAGCTATGATAAGCGTTTTTCGGATTTGTTTATTAATTACTCGATTCTGCGGAGTGGACAAAGGACATTATTAACGCAAGGGCAAACGAAAGGAACGAGTGGGCAAACGATTCGAGTCATCAATGTGCAGGAAATGCGGTGGGAGTTCCTCAGGACGGATAATTTTAATTTTCTGTTTTGCTCATAACTTTTTATTTGGAGGTGGGAAAACGTGGGAAAATCGTGGGCAAACGAATGCTATGTGCATTTTGAAAAATTTCGCAATTGGGGGGTGGGCTATTAAAAATTGCGCAACAAAAAATTTGGTTGGGCTAACGTGGGCAATCAAACTCTACTAACGAAATCAAGAATTTTTTGCATGGATTAAAAATTTGCTCAATTTTTTGTTTTAATCATAACTTTTGTTTGGGAAGTGGGCAAACGAAAGTTTGTGTTGGGCACAATTTGGGTTTTATTTGATTTGCTCATACGGATCGGCGGTGTCGGTGCCGGCATTATCAAAGCACGGTGTTCATCAGTGGCTTTGGTCAGAACTAAAACACAAAAAGCAGACAGAACTCTTTGTAAAAAAATATCCAGAATTATTAATTTTAAAATCCAAATAAATAGCCTAGTCCGTGTATGCTATCGTAGGTCCGGTATGTAAATAATATATTATTTTTTAATTTGTGACTTCAATACAAGATAGTAGTTATATAGTGGTCACCTTGCGCCTCCACAGGTCCTGCGCCCGGGTGCCCAGCACCCCTTGCACCCCCTGGTAAAGACGGCCCTGCAGGGTGTGCTGAAACGCCAAAAGTTGAATAACTCTTTTTTTATAAATGGAACACCCTGTATTTTTTTAGAAAAGTCGACCGTTTTGTTCCTTCAACAAGTTGCGCCCTCTATCGGTAGACGGAGATAAGAAATTGTTGTGGTTTTAGATTTTTTTGGTAATATCAAGTATTTTATTTTCATAGAGACCAATATTGACAAATTCAAGCAAGTCGTTTCGAAGTTACATGAATTTTTCCAGTAACGCGTAATTTACTCCCCCCTCCCTTTATTTTGACAGCAATCGTAAAAATTCATTAAACAAAGTTTTACATATTGATCACTAGTTTACAGCGAATATATTTTTTTAAATGCCTTACTGAGGAAAATTGCCCAAAAAATGGGAATTTTAAATTGAATTCAGTGAAACGCCCTCTGGCGGCAATGGTAGGAAATTGAAAATAATTGAAAATAGTTTCCGAGTTATGGCCGGCCTTCTTTCTTAGTTGTACACCCTGTACATCATTGGACACATAATATAAGTAAACCTATTAGTCTGCATGACTAATACATTAATAATAAATGATAATTTTGAGAATATGAACTGAAAAGAAACCGAGACCCTCATTTTATGTGAAAACAAAATCAAGTATCAAAATATCAAAAGGCGTGAATTCTTGTAGAATTCTAATTTCAACCAACTTCAAATCATACAATATATATGTACAGAACGTACGGAGAAGGATTGCCCCAAGGTCGGATGCGCACTCGTATAATTGTAAATTTTCCAAGCTTGGCAATCATATGATACCAGTGGTGTCGCCGCTAAATTCCGTTTAATTCGTAACATCTGGCTTGAATATTAAAAAAAAAAGATTTTTGTCTTAAATGAGTATATGTGATTTAATTTTACATGTACACGTATTTTTTCTTACTTGTTACTAACATATAAATTTAAAAACACTGCGAGTTTTATTTCCTCATAAAAAGCAACGCCAGTGTTAAACGTGGAAAAAGCAGTTTACATGCCGATCGCTTCCGAATACACGAATAAGTTCACCTGCGCACCCGAAGCAATCTTTCTCCGTACGATCTGTATGTATATAACTACCCCCCCTCCCCCCTCAGACATGAGCATAGCGGATTCTGCACAAATGAGTCATTGTTTTTCTTTTCACCCTTAAGGAAGATGGGAGCGGAGAGGGTGACGGACAATTTGTAAATCACGAAAAAATGGAGGACAAAAAAAGTACAAAAGGTCGTTTTTCTGCGGACATGTGCAATTTTTCCCCCTTTCCACCCCCAAAAAAGGGGCTGCAGTTGGAGGTGAAATTTGCAATTTGCGAATAGTTTTTTATGGAGAATCCAAAAGTGCAATAAAAAATAGGTGTTCCCATTTAAGTTTTTAAAACTCACCCCCGATCCACCGCACAGGGGTTAAGGGTGATGTTTACGTATCATGACTCAATAGGTTTCAAAAAATAAAGGAAACGTGTTTTTTTTTCTTTTTGAATTTGAATGTGACGTTCTATAGATATTAAAGGGTGTATATTTTGACTTTAATGGCGTCCCGACGCCGACGGCGAAAAACTTAACCAGAGATTTGGAATCAGTAAAGAATTTCCTATAAATTGACACCACTTCCAGTTTTCTAAACCCTGTAACATCGACCAACGCACAGACACACATCAGCAACGCTCCGGAGGGCCGGAGGGGTAAAACCATAGTTTCTAAATTGTTTGAAAAACTAAATTTTATTACATGTGCTTTCGAAAGATATGAATACTACTCCAGAAACTTTAATCACCAACGGAATTCGCTTTCTTCTTTCTGTATAATATGGAGCTTCAAAAATAATTCCTTGGGTAGACAAGTTATGTTACCATCTTTTACAAAACATACCGTAATAAAAAAACGTGTACAATTAGCTTGTTTTCCTCCAACCGTGTCTTCTACTCACCAACAGGTTCAAGTGTGACTTATTAATCAACTGGAGCCAGAAGAATGGGGTTGGAAGCTATTTAATAACGTATTGGAACCGATCTACACTCACTTCCACCTGCACCAGAAACCTTCGTAATACTCATTTTTGCAACTGCAAAAAGGGGTGTAATTCGAAATGCGGCTGCAGAAAAGTAGGTTTATCTTTTTCACCAGCAAGGCGAGTGTTGAAATATAACCTCCAATAGAAGAAGATCCTTACATCAACGATGAAACAACTGATGTATCGCTGTTAGAACAATTTACGTCAACTCAGGAAGATGAGGAAGAAGAAGAAATAGAAGAAGAAGGAGATGGAGGACGAGAAGAAGAAACAGATGATGACGACGATGATGAATAAGATCCATTAAATTTTACTGAGATAGACCGTGGAGTAGGGCTACCGGGGAAACCATTTTAGAATCGCTTTTTCTTTGAAATGGTTAATGTTATGAAAAAAAGTGTAAGGACATTTTTTATAGATAATTGCATGGTCTACAATTTTTGTCTGAGATATTTTTTATCATAAAACTAACCGTTTCACTGAAAAATCTAAAAAACCCATTTGTTCGAACTTTGACCTTGAATAAAAGTTTTTGCACATATGGTATCGATGTATAATGGTGTCTCTAACGTTCATGAAATTTTCAGCTTGTTGGGAATTTATGCAAGGGTGAATGTCTAAATTGACCGGACTAAAATCTAAATGAACTGTCATATCACTTGCGATATGTATATGTGATCCATCAAATATGTGCCTTTTTCCGAACAAAACGTTGAATAACGTCGAAACGGAGAGAGCTAGACACATAGTGACCTATACAAAGTCCCATTATTTTTTCATGTAAAAACTAATAATGTAGAAATATACAGGGTGTCCCATTAAAAAAAAACATAACTTTGGTTTACCTCCCTGAATAGGAACATTCTTTATACAGGGTGTTTCTACTCAAAGTGGACAACGCAATAGTGGTTGTTGAACTCGTCAAAACTAACACTTTTTTAAAGTAATTTTTTCATTTTGGCTTTTGTTTTCGAATTATCTCCATTATTTGTAGTCAGATTTCAAAAAATCAGTTTTTTGAAATCCGCAGTTTCATATATATCTACAACGTTTGTTCAAAACTTTTTTACAAAAAAATTAGAACAGCAACGTGGTTTCCAAAATTTAAAATGACCGCCATTTTGCTGTTGTTAATTTTTTGTAAAAAAATTTTGAACAATTAACGTTGTAAATATTAAACTGTTGATTCCAAACCTCTTTGATTTTTTAAAGACCACTACAAATAATAGAGATATAGAGATGTGTAAAAAAACAAAAAAGGTCTATCATTCGAAAACAAAAGCCAAAATGGAAAAAAAAATTTTTAAAAACGTCTTAATTTTGACGAGTTCTATAACTGCTATTGCGTTGTCCACTTTGAGTAGAAACACCCTGTATAAGGAGTAATATTCTCTTCGATATAATCAACATATTTTTATAATGTTCAGTATATGTGTGCTTACTTGGCAGTGAAAATCGCATGTCGATATCTTGAACAGTAAAAAGTTATGGACCAATCACACAGCCCTGGGTCACCCTCTTTATATCTACATTATATAAAAAGAAAAGTCCTGATTCACCTCACTCATCAACGCCCTTGGACCAAGATAGCTGAAATTTTTCACAGAGGTTCCTTGTATGATGTAGACAAGAGATAAGGCCGGATTTTTCGAAATTCAATGGATGGAGCTTTGTATGGAAATCAGTCATTTTTTAAGTTGGACTTTCGGTTAGAAGTGAAGAAAGTGAAGAAACCGCATGACCGATTTGAATCAAAATGGGGAAAGATGTTAATGGAAACCCGAGGACGGACGTAAGGTACTTTCCAGGGATAACCGAAGTCTACGATGAAGTCGCTGGTAAAAGCCTGTACAATATAAATTCAAAAGGTAACTTTCTTGTTACCAATTTTAATAAAGATAGTCAACTTACAATACGCACATAGTAAACCTGATTGTCAATATGTCGGGCGTAAAAAGGTCCACAAAGTGACAATATTTTCGCTGAAATCTTTCAATATAAAATTATGTACTTATATTCAACTACAGAAAGAACAAAATGTCGTATCTACTGGAAATGTTTCGAAACAGAACAATTAGAGCTGTTATTTAATTATCGGAAATTTGTGCAATTGTCCAAAACGGTGGTTTCTAATGCATTAACGTTATCTAACCCTTTTTTTTTAAACGGTTAGGTTGCTACATTTTCCACGACTTCATTGAAGCAATAAAAGGTTGTATAACTTTACAAGTAGATGGCCACGTTCCTAATTCCATGACCAAAGGGAGCGCGTGTCCTAATGTGTCGAAAGATGTAAGTGCAAGCGTAATTTTGGTACCTACCTACTGTTTTTAGGTTACATACATATAAGTAGATTGAAAAAAAAATAATCAAAAACTCGGTTAACGCTTGATTAACTGTGTTTACATTCTTCTTCGCTTGATCAATCAATGTTTGTAAGAAACGTCAATGCTTCATTCGAGATACCTCACTTTCCAGATATAAGTATCCGAGGTGGGGCATTTCTATTATAAATAATAAAATGGCACCAATTTCATGATTAGTTGATTGTGAAAGTGACACCATGCTTCTGGTTGTTGGAAGCTTTGCAGTTCAGGTGAGTGACCTCATTTTGTCCATTCTTGAATGTACGCGATCTTATCCTAGGCACTGCTGCTCTCGGTGGTTACCCTAGCCGAAGCTCAGCATTATGATGCCGATTATCAGATATCTGAGGATGAGGATAGCGCTGGTTATACCAATGAGCACAACAGTCCCGATTATTCCAAATATTTCAACTCAGCTTCCTCGGCACCACAGCAAGAAGAAAATTCAGAAAGCGGATTTGTAACTCCTTTAGATTTCTCATCCTTCTTTGGACCCCCACAAACAGGTACGTAATGAAGTAAAAGTAAAGTTTCCAGCAAACAACCATCAATAGGTTTCAGCTCGGGAAATATTCAGGAGGAACTACCCCAAGTGAAGCAGGGAGATGCTTTCGTTCCCGATGATCTCAAGCTCGGTTTTTCGGACGGACCCAGTTTTGGATCCTTAGATTACTTCGAACAGGCTCAAAAGGAAACCAAAAATGAAGAAACATCGGAGGAGAAACCTGGTTATATTTCAACGAATTTACCGGGAGGTTACCAAGAAAACATCGAAAATTTTCGTAAGAGATCCGAGAAATATCGTCCACTCCCGACGAAGAAAACGGAAGAGGAAGAAAGGCAATCGTATACTAAATTTAAACCTTCTCAAGTGGATTTAGCACTAACCCAACCCGCGTACAACAAAAAGTACACCCAACCCTCCTACCCACAGTACAACTTCCAAAGTCAAAAAACCCCCAGTTACTCACCGATACCTTACAACCCCCAGTATCTAAAATATGCTTCCCCGGCCGATTCCAGCTACGAATATATACCAAGTCCAAGCCAAACCGTCACCACACAAAGTTTGAAAGATATCGGTTGCCTGAAGATGAATAAGAAGCTACCTTCAGATCAGTTCAATAAAGCACCCATGACTTGTTACGTATGTAAAGATCCCAAATCCGGAGGACAATCGGAGCATTGTTCCTACGAGCAAGAGCCCAGTCCCAAATCTTTTTACAAAAGCTCCAGCCAAACGTACGGCCAAAAACCTGAAACATATCGAATCAAACGCGAAGATTCCAAACCGTACGATCCCTACGAGGAAGTCAAGGCAAAATCACACCGTTACTATTCGCAACCCGAAGAGTTCGCAGGTCACTATTACAAGGCACCAGATTTTAGCGAGTTCGAGAAATATTCCCCTGCCGAACATAGATCGGATGATGAAGAAGAAGATGAGAAAAGTTACTCAGAGAAACTATCCGAGGAACTTGTAAAACAAAAAGATAACTGTAAAAAAATACACAAAGATGGCATCTCGTGTTTAGTTTGTGAGAATGCAGAAACGGGTGGTAATTACGAACAGTGTTCATACCAATCGGAACCAAACGAAAAAAAGTACGCGTACGTGCGTGAAAGCAAATATGATGACGATGGAGAAAGTAGTCCCGCGCGTGAAAGTGAAGGATCTACGGAAGGTGAAAGGGAGGACGATGACGACAAGGTTCCCAAAAAATTTGCAGAATCTACCGGTAAATTGCGGAGGGCTGGAGTTGTCGGTTTGGATCCAAAACTGTACGGGCGTCCAGATTCCAGGAAACAGTCGAGAGTTTTGAATCAAGAGAGTAAACAAACGGAAGCAAAAATTAAACCTGAGCCCTATTATGATCCGACCAGTAAGAGAGACGTTGACAAGGTACTCGAAGAGTTCAGCAAAAAAGATAGGTCCAACTGTGAACAAATCAAAAAGAAGGGTATGACCTGCTATGTATGCATCGATAAGAAAGGTATTAAACAGGAAGAGTGCATGTATATATCAGAGTCACGTCCTCAAAGCTCCCTTGTAGCTTACCACGAAAGAGAAATTTTGAAAAACTTCAACACACCGAAACTTACTGAAGCTGAAAGTCGTCTTAAACTGGTAGTGTATCCGCGGAAAGCTGCAGACACAGAAGCACATTCATCCAATCAGAAGGAGAAGAAGAAGAAGAAGGAAACCGAACCCGAACCAAAGCCAGAGTTCGATGTCAACGATAAGGGTGGCTTATACTCGGACGAAACAAAACCAGTCTATGTGAAGTCACTGGGGATGGTACTACCGAAGTATATGGTCGAGAAAACTGATTACGAACTCGATTTTGACAAATCCAGAGGTCGATAGTAAACTATAGTTTTAAATATTTAGGCAAAGTTATTGTTACTTAATTGTTAAAAAATAAATGATAAATGAACCAAGAAGTCGATTATGTCTCGTTTGCACGTGTATATTGGAATAAATAATGATCCTAGTTTGCTTCCTCTTTTGTGTTAAAGAGCCCTATACGCTGCAAACATCCATGTCCGGAGGTATTTTTAACGCCATCCGGTCGGGATTTGAACCCGAGACCGCCAGGTGTAGTTTAGTTGTATACGAACAAGTACATCCACTACACCATGAGCGGCCACAAGAGGAAACTACTATTTTTCCAGGCAGGGAAAATCGTTTCAAGCACACGTGCTGTCTACGTGCAACATTTTTATACAACGGGTTACTGTATTCTACCTTTTTTTTAATCTCACAGATCGTCTGGGAATTTTATTCTCAGATACGAGGAAGATAAGAAAGGCCAACATAAAAGTCACAGAGTTTGTTCTCAATGTTGCTTTAACCATCGTTTGACGCCCTCATTTTCTTTTATAGACGAGTGATCTTCAGAATAAGAATAGACCTATCTTCGACCACCCTGTTGCTTCTCCCAGTATCACCGCATCTAGACAGTTATACTTTGTCTATAGCTCCTAAGATTATCTGCTGTTGTCTCATAAGGTTGAGGATTGCTATCGCTCGTTGGTTATTAGTGGTTAAGGAGTGTATTTTGGTAGGTTTTGCAGACTTGTTGCTCATATTAAGGTCGTTGAATACTTTGAAAGATGGGGTTTCCTGCTAGAAGGTACTCCAGTCGGTATTGCAGACATCAAAAGTTGATTCATTTTAGGTGAATCACTGCCATTAGGTCACTTCAAACCGGCCTTCCTACTAAAATGCGAAAGTAACCTGTTTATACAAATAAATTTAATAACGATAGACGTTGTTACCGATTAGCGACGTTTGAAGCGGTCGTAAGTGAAGTACCGTCGGAAGTGGTAGAGAGAGGGTGGAAGAGAAGAGAAGTCCGTGGATGACCCGTATAAGAGGGGAAAGGTGGCGGTTCTCATACGGTTCATTGTGAGTATGCATATGAGTTTGGTCTGTTGTCCATAAACGATTGTTATGGAAACAGTTGAAATAAGTTTGGAATCAGGGGGGTGGGGGTTGGAGAGAATAGTGATGGAAAAGCCTGACCAAAGACCGGGAGAGTTTCTTAGATTGTTCGATAAGCGAAGTGTTAACAATCTTCCTCCGCAGCATTGGCTCACTTAATTTGTTAAGCCCCACGGAACTTGTGGCCGAAATCCCAAAGGTCATCATGAAGTCTTTCGGTACCATTGACGACCCGTAAGTCGGCACTTATTGTTTCTGTGAATTTCTTAAGGTAATCGAGTACGTAATTGACAATCTTGACAAAGAGGTAAGTTTATTCTCATGAGAAAAAGTCAACTTCACAACCCCCTGTTTTCTCTTCTTCCCAATAGTGAAGTGAGCAAGAGAACATTTGCTCAATATTTCAAAGTAGTCAAAGCCGTTCTTAATTCTGAAGATTATCCCAACTACGACTTCAGTGTTGTCGCTCAGATGGTTTCGATGAAACTGGACGAAATTGTTAGTGATCGTAAGACGCCTTGAAGATTTGGTCCTCAAAGACATTTGTCTTCAATTTTTAATGTTCTTCCGCAACATTGCTTACAAGATCGAGGTGTATCGCGAAGAATTCGGTCAGGCTAGTTTTTCAATGTAGCGAAATAAAGATACTTAATACTAAATCATGCACAGTTTGAAGCATTGCCGAAATGGGTAAGGCCGTTCTCGTTTTCCTTATGGCTGTTGCTTAGGTGAAAAACCTTTCGAGCATTACTAGTGACCCTTACAACAAAATTTACAGATTAATTGCACGAATAGACCAGGTTGAAATTGGCCTTTTCTTGATCAACTCATCAGTTGAAGTACTGAGCGCGATCAAAACTAATCTATTCTTCAATCTTCAACATCATGTGGGGCTCAACTAGAGAGAGTTGGGGAATATCTACGAATGCTACCTGAATGTGTTCAAAGAGGTGGTGATTCATTAACTTTGGTCGCCCACTCTAGAGGTGGTGATGGCGAAACGCGAGTCATTCCACGGAAAATAAGCGAGGAATGGCAGAAAACGCGTGGAAGAGAGAAGTTTTAAGCTTTTATCCAAGTACCTACTTTACCAAATGGTGGTAACCTGCCAAGTGAAGGAGGGGTGAAATGGACTTCCAAAGATAAATATGAGTGTGCTTCAATTGGAAGATCTGCGGATGATCATCAGATATTGACAAATACCTCCAAGCAGTAGACACGTTCGCCCATTTCATGTAGAATCGCTTGCAACACACCGCGAAGTACTCACGCCTCTTAGCAGAAATGGTGATTCTCCTGAAGGTACTTGGTGCGGTACGACGGAAGAGTATTAAAAGAATTTTTCACGATGTTAAGGAAATTTTTAAGCAATAAATGAGATTGCTCTTCTAATACCACTGCTCTATTCAGTAAGGTTATACAGATCGTACCCAAAGCTGCCGGTACCATGAAGATCAGAAGGTACTTGGTGAGGGGCACGATGGTGAGGATGAAGTGGAGCTGTGCTTCTGAGCAGCCCCCTGCTGAAACTCCATGTGAAGCTGTACTTCTCTGTCCCCCAGTTTTATACTATACCAGATTGCACAAGCGAAGGGTGGGGGTGGGGTGGAAGAGAATTTTACACATTGGAAGACTGGAATGGTGTTTTGTGTAATAAACGAAATTTACTTGTTATTTCCTACCCCCCTCCTCTTTCGCAACTTTAAACTATATCCAATTGTGTAAAGAGCGTTCCAGTTAGTATCATAGAGAGGTCAGGGTGGACGTGCATCGTCTAATTCTGTGAGTCTCATACATGGTACAGGTTTCCCGATCGTAGTGCAGTCCAATGGGAGTGCTTCCAGTGCATTTATCTGACAGAAACATTGTAACAATGCTGTTCTGAATAATGTGCTAACTTACTCTCGCTCAAGATCGTCTCCACCTCTTTTGACTTGATGAACAGACACAAATTATGCGACCCTCTTGGAACATATCCGAAGACGAGCTCACCCAACAGTATAACACTGATCCAAACGGCCACAGTTCTATTGGCCGCATTGAGAAACATGACTCCTCCGGATTTAAGCACCTTCACGCAATTACTGATCAATATACCGTGATTGATCGAGTGTTGCAAAACAAAACCAAGAACTACAACGTCGTACTGCCCTTGATTTTTCTTCAACTACTCCTCAATGCTCTCAAGATTGTACGATAGATAACTTCACTTACGACCGCTTCAAACGTCGCTAATGTACTGATCGGTAACAACGTCTATCGTTATCAAATTTATTTGTACAAATAGGTTACTTTCGCATTTTAGTAGGAAGGCCGGTTTGAAGTGACCTAAAATTGATCAACTTTTGATAGCAACATTCGCAAATCAGGTGATTACGTGAGATAGTTACATGAACTAAATCTTACCAACGTATTGGCATTACTCTACAAATTGTCGAAAACGAAAGTCATACCTGGCGTAAACTTGAAATTTAGTGAAATTTTGGAATCAATCTGTTCAGTTACTAATTCAATTGTAATTGTAAAGTTTGTTTAATTAAAGTGCTGGTTGTGATATAGCAATTTGGATGAAGACTTAATTCATCAATTTCCGTATTTTGCCTTGAAGATGATCTTATGACGCGAGGTCATTTGTTTTTATGGTAGGTAACAGTTTAGTATCCGGGTCCATCCCAATTTCGGGTAAAATTGAATTTTTTACATTTTCTTAAATAAATATATTTGCCTTCAAGCTAATAGCACAAAATCTGGGCCAGTCGTTATGACACACTGTTGTATCTACAATGCCGACGGCAGGAATCTTTGAGTTAATTCAATGTTGTACAGGGGATACATTTAAAAATGAACCTAGCAGGCACAACACTCAATACAAAAAAAGCAATCAAATAGAACTCGCGTCGATAGCGATACATCATCAGCGTCAGTTGATGAAACGTCGTTTTCAGTGCTGTGTAATTCAACGGCCACTTATTCTTCCAGTAACCTAGAGGGATTCTTATTTGGTACATACATCTTCAGTCTCTATGCTTTTGCAAGTTGAGATTGAAGATCTCCTCTGTACCAAAGTCGTATGCTTAAAATATTAGGTATCAAAAGTGTTCAGGTTCATAATAATTGTCCTTCGCTGACTGAAAATAGTACTTCTCTTTTTTATGGACTAGGACCTGTACGTACTTGCCCGTTTGGTGATTCCATGAATGATTACTGCCAGCTTTCAGTTCATCTTCTCTCGGCATTAGGTTTGTTATCCCTCCAGATTTTTGCCATTAATTTTTTGGGTAATTATTTAGAATGCGGGGTCATGCACGAAGACGTTTCAACTTTTGCCCTATAAGAGAGCATTACTAGACAACTAAGAAAAGCTATAACATAATGAATGCAAGTCACTAAATTTTTTAAAACTTCAATAAATAAATAATAGCAATTAGTAGCGAAATGTCAGAACTTGGCGGATTTGTCCATAGGTGACGTTATCATAGAAAAGATCGGTACTTACATTTACCCCAGCACACATAAGGACGTTTTAATGACGTGAATGTTCGTCACGATTTACGTCAGAGACCTTAAAACATGACGTGAAAAAGACGTCAGAATTACGGGTAAATGTCACAGCCCAATGACGTCATTTTGGGACGTAATTATGACGTAAATCATTGACGTAGTCATAGTAAAAAAAAGTGGGGTAACCTGGGCCACATCTTACCACTCCGACCATCTTGTCATACTTGTGAATACTTGACAACTGTGTGTGCTCCGGTAGGTCCTACGCCAGAGCCCCCCTTCGCTTCTTGTAGAGTCGGAGGAGATCGTTAATGCTGAAAAAGACTTTTGCCTGAAGTAGGACTCGAACTTCGGTCTCCCGTTTAGTAGTCAGACAAGTAAACTATCTGCGCTAGCGAGACTTTGCTAAGTGCAGTAATTTGAAGTTGAACACTATGAGAAAGGGAGAAGGACGTGCATATCGCATAGTATATGAATGTCTATTTTTCCAAATAGAAATTTTTGGTCCCAATTACCTAAAGATAATTGTAACGTCATAATTAATAAATTTGAAATTAATTTATTGTTTGACATAGACGAGTATTTAAGATATAAATATAATTTTGTGGGAATAAATGACATTTCTTTAACAAATGTAATTATTGATTTATTGTTTAAGAAACCAAAAATGCTTTAGAGTGTCATTCAGTTAAGATGATGAACAGATAGCAATATTAGATACAGAATTACTGCGTTTTGGTTGAGGTTAAAGGAATAAAAATTAAAGGTAATCAAACAATAAGGCAACGTCGTATTTTGATATCTGTAAATCGGCGAAAGTACACGCTTTTCAAATAAACGAATTAAAAATGCTAAAAATTGAAGATTAAAAAAAATCAAATTTTAGTTACTAAATAACTACGTATATATACCGTCATATAACTCACGTATTAAAGACGTTCAGAAATGACGTCTATAATACGTCGGAATTTGGGGGTGTAACGTAACTGACTAATTATGATCGAAAAAGTACGTCAAATATACGTCATTTTATAATTAATGTTTACTGGGACATTTGTATTATCCGTTAATTTTGAATGTTGAAGTTGTGTTAACTTCTCTTTTATAGATTATCCACTTCCTTTTGATAATTCTACAATAGAGAACTTGCACATGTCTTGAATATTAATAAATCTGGTATATAATGTAAGTAACAAGTTTATAGAGAGCTGTTGTTAATTATTTCAATTTAAAACTTTATATTTATTGAGATATTAAGGGTTGAAAATTTAAGAAGGGGAACAGCACATCACGTGCGCGGATACACTCCAACGGTTGGTCCACGTCACACGATCTTAAATGTCACAAATCAGCTGGCGCGAAGCCACAGTATACGTCATTCGTAAGACGGCGAAAACTGTCGAAACCATTATAACGTCGAGAAGTACTACTTTTCATCGCGCGCCTGTGTTTATACAGGCTACAGGCAAGCCATGAAAAGTAACTTCTCCGCCAAATAAAATATGCTATTTTTTCTTCAAACTTCCGCAAATTTACCCAAAACATTTATTTTTAAATGGTTTTAAGGGATATTATTAGGGGCGTTCGTTAATTATTTACAATGGAATCAGGTTATATAAAAGCACAATCCGATAATTTGCCAAAATGTTATCTAATCGAATAAAATGTTGCGCATTTTACATGTCTCTCTACGCATAATTTTACACCATAAATTTCGTAACTTTTCTATGGCGTAAACATATTTTATCTGGCGTTTTAACTGTTGTACCTATTTGTACACAAAAGTATCACACAGTATTTGTAAGGCATTTTTCTAACAGAGCGACAAGGCTAGTAACTACAATGGCTAAAAACAATATCGTTCCAATGCATTTTCTTTACGCGCTTGACAAATTGAGTCGTGTGACGTCACGCCCAAAAGCGCGCGTTCTAGCAGCGTTTCGGCGTAAATTCAAATCGTTAAATTCAATCAAAATTTTAACCAGTTTTTTGGAAGCTCATATGGGAATGTCATATATCAAAATTTTTGTAATTTTTTGTACTTTTTTTTAATGCAATAAACAAAAACACGTGCAAGTTCTCTATTGCTTTAGTTATCTATTATGTGTAAGGTCTCTTACAGGTTATCCGCTAGTATATAAGACAATTGTTTTACATTTACCTGTGTAGAGCGATATTAAGCTAAGGATAATAAATTTTATACAATAATCTGTTTTATAGGTTGAGAAGAGGATATCGGAAGTCGTTTTTATCGGACTCCTTTACTATTTTAAATTAATTACTCGCAGAGTATGTGACTTGCAATGCCCAAGTGCGTTTACATTAGCCTAACAATGTATTTCTTAATTACAAATTCATACCTATAACGCCACCTATTGAACAGTAGGCTGTAACTCTACAATTAAGTGTTTAACAAAAAGCAGTTTCCGAGACAAATTTTTTTAAATTTTTCGTATCATTCCTAACATTTTTAGCCGAAATTGGGATGGACCCGGATACTAAACTGTTAGATACCTTTTTTTGTGTCCTTGATCTATTTTGTTGCAACTTTGCGATTTTAGCATGACGTGGTATGTGATCACCAACAAATATTTGGGATATGGGTGTCTCTATGTATAAAAACGACAAAAATGATTGTAACTTTTTTATTTTTGCTAATAGAAACTGCCTACATCTATGAGTGAATGTGACAGGAGTGAGAAGGGCAAGATGGGGCCTGTAACATTTGGGCCTATCACATTTTACAATACAATACTTACATACCGTGACAGCTTGATAAGTAGGCCATCTCTTTGGTATATTATTACACATTTTACAAAATAAAAATTGAAAAATAATACTTTTACGTACTTTGTACCCTTTGAGGGACGATTATATTTAAAAAGGCACTTGCACGCCTACAATTATTGCAAATTTAGTGATTAGACATACAAGCGCCCCCAAACTTTCTCCAGTAATTTCACAAGAGAGCTCTTTTAAGTACGTTTCACTGTGACTAGTTAACAGATTTCGAAAACAAAACACTTTATCGCCTACGTATCGGATTCTTTTTTGGTGTATACTAGGCGTTTAACATTTAAATTATAGAATTAAGGAGCAAAATGTTAAATTGATCCATGTCATGATATGATCGGAAGTATAATGTGCAATTACTAATATGAAAAACATTCTTTGGTGTGCCTTAACGTAAAGCTAAATAATATAAAATCTATTAATAAAAAAAACACATCTCTTAAATTACAATGTTGAGTAATAAATAAAAAAAATGAAAGTTTCGTATTTTATGAGACCATTGCTCTTGTCCATTATTCATATAATCCAGAAGTTTTTCCGGTTATCCAGAAAATATAAATTTATTTGGGAAATTATCTATGTACTATAACTATTATATCTACACGCAATTTAAAATTAATTTTTTTCCTTTTTAAAGTTCGTCAATTTTATACATTTATATATAATTCAATATAACAATGTGTAGTTTTCTCTTTTCCATCATCAGTTCCGTTAAGTTTATCGTAGATTCATTTCATCGTTGAAGAGAACCTCAGTTTTTAGGCACGCACTTCCACTATCGGTTGGTGAGTTTGCCGATGCTAGGGAGTTTGCTCGTGTTGCTGCTAATGGCGAACGACTGCTTTGTTCGGTATTAATTGAATCGACGAGCTGGGATACGGTGCTTAAGATTGGACCTTCGCTGTTACCGTAGTAGTATGATGGTGTTGAATCTGTAAATGGAAAGAGTTAAGAAAGGTGTTTCGCACAATATAATAATGGAATGAAGGTAGAAAAGGTTCTGTTGAAAGCTTTCATTATGACCTACAAACGTTGAACCAAACGTGGATTGGAAAATGGATCTCCCAAGTGTGGTCGGTAGTCTCACCGGAGGCGGCACGGGCAAAAGTTTACTCCTCCGAAGATGATCTGAATTGGAGCATACAAAGCGCATTGTATAGATCTTTATGCCACAGTACTAAAGGGACTGAGATAGTCCAAACAGCTGCATCCCCAATTAGGATGTATTGGTCAGATCTAAATGTACGTTGATGACTAAGCCATAATTATAACATCAAATTAACGATTCTGGATTCTGGATTACGATAGGAGAATGGATATAGTCCACGTATACGTAGGCTTCAAATTCGGGCCTTTTGTACTACCTCTCTCACTGGAGTCGTCCGACCCCGCATCGTCACTCAAGCCATCCCACGCGTGAGATGAACCTCAGGATCCTGAAAGGGGAAGCGATACAAAGTTGCCTAGAGTTAGTGGAAGAGTCGCTTCTGGACCAAAAAATACTTGCAAGTCAGGCTTTATTACCGCCTTTTATTCCCGCACGCCCCTTGACACATACGAGTTAGAGGGTTACGGTTTACAAGCTGCTATAGTATGTGCAGACTCTTCAGACCAGTCTAAAGGTAATTTTGTACAGGGCTACTGCCTGGATTCAATTACTATCACATGATTTTCATTCCTTCATTCATAGTTAACTCTAAAAATTTGCAGACTTGCTTTACTCCAATTTTTAACTTTGGTATTGGCCGAAATATTCCCCACATAGTTGAAATTTCATCTTGATCACATGGTTCCCAACCTCTTTAATATGTTGTTACCCCCAATATTTGAATGTATTGGAAAAATTCAAACGTACTCTGATTACAAAACTAGAGACGTTTCGGTATTTTTAGCAGTTCACACACAACGCGCTCCAAAGATTTATTGGAGACTCGTGTTCGAGATTCAGTGTCTAAGTTACCGGTAAACTAGACAATCGATTCAAATAAACTCTCCTGATATGTGATACAATAATAATAGTAATAATAATGGAGTTCCCCAGAGGAAGTTTGAAGAAAATCGATTCTTCTGATATGACCAGTCACTCCAAACTGATTGTCGTAGGCAAAAATGAGTAGTTTGAGAACTTCCGGCAGAAAATCCTCCCATTTTTTACTCCTCCACCGTGTGCGCCTTCCCATTTTAGTTGCCACCATGGTTTGGGTATATGAACATCGTGCTGTTTATCAATAATGACATAATTATCTATCGCTATTCTTGTGGGTTACAAACTTTAGGTTCATAATTTTAGTTGTGAGTAAGCAACATTTTTCTAACTGGTTGGTAGGAAACTCTACGACCTTTTGAACGTCGGTTTCCGTTTGCCGCCAATGGGGAAAAGTTGGAATGCAACGTGTTGTATAAGTTGCAGTATCGATTTTAATTTACTGTTTTGCATTTGTTAACTACGCAACTGATAATTTATTACTGATAGTAAATTACGTGTCCCTACATCGAAATTTTACATACATGTGCTAATGTTCACATAAGATGTCTGCCGAAGATCCGGTTGCATCATCTTTTAATATATGATTGAATTCCTTGGCATTTCTATCAATCGACAAAGAATGATTTTAACCATAATTTTACATACATGTGCTAATGTTCACATAAGATGTCTGCCGAAGACCCGGTTGCATTATCTTTTAGATATGATTGAATTCCTTGACATTTCTATCAATTGACAAAGAATGATTTTAACTTGGCTTGTTTCTACTAACCATTTATTCCGTGTAGAGTTCTAATCAGGTGAAGAATAACTAAACATGTCCTGATTATTTCGCGACTCTCAAGACTCAACTAACACAATCTCTTCTGTTTTGAATTATGTATGATTTTGATATGTAAAAGTGTGTTAATGGATGGAGATGCCAGGTTTCAATTTAACGGTCAATCCTATACTTGTTATGCACCGGTGTCGGCGACGGACATATTGAATTTGTCACTCCTTGAGCTGCAACACCTTGTGCTTTTATTTATGCAGATTGATGTATTTACGTGTCTTAAAACCATAACACTTGTTATCATGTACTTACCGATGTTATTTTTGTATATAAATGTGTTTGATATGATTTTTTCCTTTTGTTTTGTACATTATGTATTTGTAAATTGCAACTTTTGTTATTAATATTGATTGCAGGCCTTCAAGAATTTAAACACTCATGTTATGTCTTAATATTTATCCATTGTCTGGTGCTTTAATGTAATTGATGTTTATGTAATTAAGACTGTGTAACCGAAAAGTTTTCTTGCCAGATTCTTTCTTCTCATAATAATGATAATAATAATAATAACGTCGTGATTTAGTTTAGTGTCCAGGCGAAATTTGCATTGCTGCTCTTCCACTTAACCTCAAGTACATCACAAGGAATCGCAACTCGGTACAGATACAATCACTGACCAAAGTTTAGTTAGATGCGAAAAACAAAATGAGAGGGAAAGAAGGGAAAATGTTTATTTATTATTTATGTGACACTTCGAACAACTTTCCATTTTAAAGCGCCAATG
Source organism: Pyrocoelia pectoralis (assembly GCA_036250285.1). Lineage (NCBI taxonomy): Eukaryota > Metazoa > Arthropoda > Insecta > Coleoptera > Lampyridae > Pyrocoelia > Pyrocoelia pectoralis. The sequence goes on from CM070081.1 coordinate 16,782,198, forward strand.
GTAAGGTCGAAAATTTCAACTAATGGTACAATAATAAATACGTAAGTAGTTGGTTTACCGTGATGATGCGCAATGTTAAGTTCGGTATTATACTCACTGTTTACTTACTCAGCAACCCGCTGGACGCGCTCCCATAACCATAACTTCCATAAGCCGCACCATACTGACTATACGCCGTACTGTAAGCGTAATCCGATCCCGAAACCACCGTACCACTACCTGAAAAACAATTCAATTTTAAAAATATCCCATCCCCCAAAATTCAAATCATCTGTTCGTTGGGATTCAAACTTGTTTTTTTTACCTGTCGAGTAGCCGAAACTGGGCAACATAGAATAATGTTGAGATGCACCATTTGAAGGTTGCAAAACTGTTAAGGCTGTCGGATCTGGCGATCCCGTATGTGATGTCGGTTGACTATTTGGTTCTGCTTGTACGGCCAATGGTAGACCAGGGGATGCCCCGTCTACGGCTGACCCTAGCCCAACTACGCCACTGTACGGCGAGCTATTCTCAGCTATCATGCAATAACACAAAATTAGACACACACACCACACAAAAATAAATCAAAAACAAAAATTATTATTAATCAAGCATCGTATCAATGTGACCTTTTAACTACGGAACGGAGGGATTTAAATGTCAAATCAGGGCAGGTTCGTGCAATGAGGTCATTAAATTAGTAAATAAAGGAAACAATGAGTTAGGTTAATGTGGGAAAAAAAAATTTAAGGACGGAATTTTTAAATAAGAGTCAATGTTATATTGTGATGATGCAAGAGCTCATGCAGAATGTGCGTTTTTATAAAACATGCAAGTGTACAGTGGCGTAACCATTACAGTTTTCGGATTTTTGTTGGGGGTGCACTCGCTCACCTGTGTGGTAAGGGGACAGGGCCGGGTCGAGTATCCTAGAGGTATCTAGTTTCATCTCGTGCATAGTGATTGGGGCTAACGGTGTTAAAAAGGGCCCTGAATTTTAAAATAGTGTTAACACTTGATCATTGATACCCACCACCCACCACCACCATGCATTTTTAATGAAAATAGAGACTTTTTCGAATGAAAAGTGTGCACGGTTTGTTTGTAGGTACGTACCTAGCGATCCTCCGAGAGGTGGCGTGTAGAGGTTCTGGGAGGTGGCTTGACTCATGGTGCTGATTGTATCGTATAAATCTGTGGCCGAACTTACAGGACCAACACCAGGAAATCCTGTATGACCGTCGTAATATCCCGTTTGGCCTGACGTACCACCAGATCCTCCTAATTCCGACAGGAGCTTGTGCTCCTCCTTTATTCCCCATTTACTTGACCACAGCTAAAAACACACGCATCGATTAAGTTTACACGCGATTTTGATTGAATTCAAATACTTACATTCGAATAAAGCTGATCTCCATTGTACTGCGATCTTTGTCTTTTGAGGTCATCTTCCGGATGTCCGTTTATATCTCTATTTTCATCTAGAACAAAAATCGTGTTAATTAGGTCGGAACGACTTTTTTTTTAAGAACTAAACGTTGCGTTAATATCTATTTGTTATAATACGCATATTTCACCCTCAGAGCACAGCGTGCTACTAATGCGTAACCACCGGACCGTGCCAATCGCTCTACAATACTCGCTTAACTTAGTGATTAGCCATCACTCATGACGTCATTGTTCCAAAGATTAATTGATACAGATTCATGATTATAATAGAATTTTGGGCCTTAAAAGAACTACAATTAAATGTATAGAGGTGTTTTCATTTACTCGAATTCCCTCAGGAAACATTTCAGAGTAATGGTTTGACCGGAAACCGGAGTTTAACCGGATTTCCATCCGGTCTTAGTCATTGTCTTAAGTTTGTGGTTAGTTCCCTGTCCTCGGACCTTTAACTTGAGAAACAACTTAGCCCTTTAGTTTAGACAATTACCGAGTCTTTTAAACGTCGCCCGCAAGGGCCCCCCGACAAGATTTACTCGCTCGGGCATTTGCGAAATTCTATTATTATCATCAACGTTTTCATTTTATAAAATAAAACGAAATCAATGGGGAATTCTCTATTAATTTCAATTATGACACTCTCTATTCAAATTCCTGTTAATAACACAATGCCCATTGTTCGAAGATCGATTCTAAAATAACCAAGTAAATAACGTTTTAGTACCTCTCGCTATTCGAGCTGACCTAATGGGATTCTCCGATAAAGCATTCATATGTCCGAATGGGGAAAGAGTGAGAATGGTCGGTAGGTGGAAGGAAAATAGGTTGTGTTGAGATAATGAAGAGGCCCCTGTCCACTCTAGTTAAATCTGTTGTAAAGTCGCTGTTATTTTGTATCCCACGAGAATTGTACACTCCCAACTAAAATAATATCATCCCATATATTTTAGGGCAAACTGTTAAAATCTCCCTTTTACCCAACGTTAATTTAAATTAGAGTTACGCGACTCTCATTTTTCCCTACTTAAATTCTCTAAATTAACTGCGCTGGAATTTTAATAATAATCGTATACAGGGTGTCCCACTGCTCCGTAATCGGTCGATAACTCAATATGGGTTGAAGATACAGAAAAAAGTTTCAAATAATAGTTGCCTTGATTTGAATTGCGCATCTTTTAAAAATATTCTTATATCTACAGTATGTTGCATTTTCACGTGGCAGGAAAATGTCACTTTTTTTTAATGGCACACCCTGTATTTTTTTCTATTAATGTATCGACCAAGCATATTTATATCACGCCTGAAAATTTTTTTGATATTGGATGTGCGGTTGCCAAGTTATTAATTATTTTGTCAAAATTTGGTACAATTCAAGGTCGGACTATAATATTCATAACTAAGTTATTCTTCAAAAAAGGAAAAATTTATTTGACGAATAATATTACCCTAATGTCGTGTTACTCTACAAAAAAAAACTAAGTGATTAATTTTATACCGAGTGTTTAAAATGAGAATTCAAACTTTGTGAACTTTAAATAGAATTTATACGAATATTTTAAATGGAACACCCTGTATTTTTATTTACCATCAAATTCTCGACAAAAAACCCTATTCAACGGTGTATTATTTCCTGGTATTATTTTTTCTACTTTTGTTAATATTAACGATTTTTAAAATTTCACGTAAAAAATTTTGTTAAAAGTAATTTTTATTTAATTACTATTACAAAATACCGTTTAAATAGTTGGTATCAACGCAAAAGAACGAAACTCAAGTCCTGTGACTATCTTAAGTTCTAAATAATTAAAGCAAAACAACAGTCAGAGGTGCGCGCGAGAATTGGATTTATTAGTAATAAACTAGAGGAGGTCCTGTTCCTTGGCCGCCAAGGTCACCGGACCTTACCTTTTTGGATTACTATCTTTGGGGAACCGTTAAATCTCAAATATATCAACAGCTGCCACAACACGAGATGACATGAAAATTTGAATTCGAGAGGCGTTTCAACCGATTACGTGAGATTATTTGGGGTTAGGCTTCAAAACTGCATTGATCAAAGTGGAAGACATTTTGAACATTTACTTTAATGAAAGATATTGTATTTATTTTCTATTTTAATTTTCGAGAAACACCGTTTATTAAAAATTCGAGAAATTCAGTTTACTAAAAATTTTGTTTTAATTATTTAGAACTTAAGATAGTCACAGGACTTGAGTTTCGCTCTTTTGAGTTGATACCAACTATTTAAACGGTATTTTGTAATAATAATTAAACAAAAATTACTTTTAACAAATTTTTTTTACGTGAAATTTTAAAAATCGTTAATATTAACAAAAGTACAAAAAATAATACCAGGAAATAATACACCGTTGAATAGGGTTGTTTGTCGAGAATTTGATGGTAAATAAAAATATAGGGTGTTCCATTTAAAATATTCGTATAAATTCTATTTAAAGTTCACAAAGTTTGAATTCTCATTTTAAACACTTGGTATAAAATTAATCACTTAGTTTTTTTTTGTAGAGTAACACGACATTAGGGTAATATTATTCGTTAAATAAATTTTTCCTTTTTTGAAGAATAACTTAGTTATGAATATTATAGTCCGACCTTGAATTGTACCAAATTTTGACAAAATAAGTAATAACTTGGCAACCGCACATCCAATATCAAAAAAATTTTCAGGCGTGATATAAATATGGTTGGTCGATACATTAAGAGAAAAAAATACAGGGTATGCCATTTTAAAAAAAGTGACATTTTCCTGCCACGTGAAAATGCAACATACTGTAGATATAAGAATATTTTTAAAAGATGCGCAATTCAAATCAAAGCAACTTTTATTTGAAACTTTTTTCTGTATCTTCAACCCACATTGAGTTATCGACCGATTACGGAGCAGTGGGACACCCTGTATAATCAAATCTATTATAACCTACCGTTCAATGTGGCTTGGTTGTCTTATCTCAGTAATGGATAAAAAGAGGGCGCTAGTTAATACCGAAAATAGTGTTGAGAACGGCTTTGATAAAATAGAATTACAGAATAAATAAAAAAATAAAGCAATGGTATGCGCGGAAAAGAAACAAAAAGCTTTAGGAGATGATTCTTTGTCCAAAGCCCAAGGAGCTGCCCGCCCGCCATTCCAAATACGGTGTTTGTTCTGAAATTTTTGTGAGTATTATAGTAATTAAGGTAACTAGGGCGTTATGAACTAAATAACGCCTAAAGTCGACAGCGTATATCCCGAGGGCCTCTGACCCGAGGGATATACGTCGACTGTAGGCGTTATGTTCATAACGCCCGTGGTGCCTTCACAACTTTATGTCATACTTGCAAGAAGTTGATTAAGATGATTAAAACAGATGATAACAATAAAATCAGTATAGACTGACATTTAAAATCCTTGACCGTATCTATGGTGATGTGATGAGGTATAATATTTTACATTTGCGGGCGTTATAAGCTAGCTTTATAAAAAATAACGCCCGTTGCTATGTAAAATCCGGTTGTCATGTAAAGGGGTTATTTAGTCATTAATGTCTCCTGTTTTAGTAGTTGTTATGGTGAAATAATAATGTTTGATGGTATATATTTTACCCAAAGGTAGCTCTCGATTCTTCGTCCACTATTAAAACAAGGTTTAGCGAAATTTTACAAAGTAAATAACGATAAGAAAATAAGCATTAAGTACATAGCTTAAATTACTTCAAACCTTTTTCCGATTCTTTGTCCATAATAACAATGATTTTCAAGTAAAAAAAGTCTCCTCTTTTGGAGCGAGTCTGAAGGAAAAAAGTCGTCATGTTTTAAAAAGTGATAAATTGGTTAACTTTAATATAACATCCTGTATTTTTTACCCATACTGAATGCTTATTATACAACGTGTCCAAGATAAGGATGAACAGCATGGGGATCTTGAAAACGGTAAGAGTTACGAAGGCGGTTAAATTAAAGAAAAGTTTAATTTAGGACATGTTCACATGTAGTTTGCGAAGGTCCATAATTGTTTATCGTTTCCGAGATTTAAAACAAAATGCGATTTTTGGGTTTTTCTTTTATCGTAATTCCTTCGTTTATTTTAAAAGATTTTTAAAAAACAAAGAAACTTCTTCATTGTCGCTTTTTGAATTCTATTAGATGGCGTTTCAAATTTTTTATTCGACGTTTCGTCTCCGAGAGACCATCATCAACTTTATTTTTTATATCGCCGCAACCAACGCAATTTAACGATGTGTTACAGATTATGGTTTTGAAGCTAATTTTTAAGAAATATTCGAATTAATTTTAGTATTTGATATGGGGAAAGTAATGTAATCGAAAAAAAATCGTCGTTTTTCGTTTTGTTACTAAATTCAAAATGGCGGCCAATATAGCAATTCTCCAAGTTTTTACTTTTTAGGGTGTAGCTCAAGAGTCAAGAACCGTTTAACTTAATTAAAATTTGAAAATTGTAACCATAGGATGGCCAGATTTTTATTTATAATTGATAAAGAACAAACATTGGCCAATTTATTGGTTACCAAAGTTGGTCAAAAATTGAAGATCGATTTTCTCAAAATCAGCTACGAGCATTTTTTTTATTTTTTGAAATGTTATACATATAGTTGATGAAATTGGTAATACATTTATTTCTCTATAAACGGGAGTACACGCGATTCTCGCGTTTTGCGTGGTTTGCGGGGGTGTCTGTGATTGTAGGTTATAATTGCTTTGGTTTTAAAATATCACACCCGCATTGGTCAGGAGTCAGGACTATCGCGCACGCGCAGGACCGAAAAGTGCACAGCAACACACACATACACACAGGTCTCGGTTATTATATAGTGATTAGGATTACCCATAGGGCAAGGCGGATGAATGTTTGAAGTTGAAAATTTTAAAAGTTCATAACTTTTTTGCTAACAAAGATGAAGAAGTAAAATTGTACAGTGAAGTAGAGGACATACGACTCTTTTAATCGAGTATAATTAATAACTATACCAATTTACTTCCGGCCTAATCGGAAATTAACAAAATGTTAAAAATGTTTATGACATACCCTGTATACCATTTCAGGAAAAAATCAGAAATCATTTTCTGATTACAACTATACTACACATTATATATTTCTTTTTTTTCTCTCCGGAAATTATCAAAATAATAAAAATATTTATGACATACTCTGTATATTATTTTAGGAGAAAATCAGAAATCCTTTTCTGATTACAACAATACTACACACTATACGTATATTTATTTTTTATTTTTTTGAGTTATTACGCAAAAACTATTTTATTTTATACGTCATTGTAGTAAACACGAGAAAGTTGTGTGCCAAAAACTGGACATTTTTCCCACGAAACTGGTGCATAAATAACGATTTTTGTCTAAGTCCATGTGGTCACCAGAAACGAATAAAATGCACTTATTGGGCATAGTTGTAATGGGTTTCTACATTTCTAGTCCACGAATAACAATTTTCGCAAGCCTATGTCAAAAACATGTGGCAGCCGAAGATGCATGAAATTCATTTATTGGGCATCGATGTAATGGGTTTTGACGTTTTTTTGTTCACCTCTTCCACATCCGCAAAACGTTTTCCTTTAAGAAGTTTTTTTTCATTCGGGTGAATAAGAGGAAGTCGCATGGAGCAGGATTGGGTGAATATGGCGAATGGAGAAGCTGGGTCATGCTCTTTTTGGTTAAAAACTGTGAGCAAGTGCGGCACGAATTTGGCTGTAACTCTTTTCAATTGCAATTTCTCGCTCAAAATCCGTTGGAATGACACACCACACAAATCAACAAGATCGTAAATTGTTCTGCGACGGTCTTCCAAGATCATGATGTTTTCATCGAAAAATCGAAGAACAAGCGAGAGGTGCTTAAACAAATTTGCTACTTGCCACCACGACGATGCCAGTCGGTAGACTAATGTACAACGCACACCAAGAGGCATCTAGCGACGGAAGTATGTAACAGAGAACGTTTCCGGTTTCTTTTGGTTCCCCCTCGTATATTGAATAATTGCATCTAGTATAATAGGAGTCCGATCACGATACGTCCGTCATCTAGAGTATTAATTATACCTGACCTAAAATGTTGTCAGTCCATTTTTACCGTTTGTGATTCACACGAACCCCTGTAACTTTTGCCTCTGTCGGCCTAACGACCTGAAAGTGTATGAAGAACCCGCAAACCAAATTTCGAAATGATTGGTCGCTTCAAAAAACAGTTATCGCGCACACGGACGGACAACAGTAAAAACTATAAACTATTTGAGGAACTTTAATTTAAAAAAAGTTGTGAAGGAGGTATCTAAACACGAACAATTATGGAGTATTGTAGTAATTATAAGGAAAAAAGAGAAAACAAGTAAAAGTGTCGAAAAGAATATCATGGACATGATTCGGAAAAAAATGAAAGATAACTTTAGAAAACAATTTTATGGACCAAACAGTAATTACGAAAGAAAAGCACTGTGGATTGAAGCACAAAGAAAACGAGATTTTAGACAGATGGAGGAACGAACCAGAGAAGATAGACAAGTGATTAGGATAAAAGGAAGAAATGGATCAGCAAGATAAAAACAGGAAAAACTGGGAGGAATCAAAGAGATGATTGAATATTGCGATCTAACGCACCCAGCAGTTTTGAATTTAAATGTTTCCCGCTAAAGGTTTGTGTGATTGGTAAAAGGTACAGAAACGGCGGTTAAGCTAACAGCTAAGAATGAGAGCGGAGAGCAAGAGTACCCTCGTTAAGAAAGACAAAAATGTATGTTAGTATCGTAGTTAAAGAGTAGTGTAGTAAGGGGGGTTCTGGATCCAAAAGTCACTAGATTTAGTAACTTTTCGTAGGTTGGTAGAACTAGAAAAGGCACTGGATTTTCAAGGCCACGCCCCTGATTTGCAACTTGCCTAAATCAAGGTCGTGGGTTCTTGACTAATTCAAGGTTAACGGTTTGCGTCTTTGCTAGTATAGTAATTCTGGCTCACTTTGGCCTCGTTTGATCTCAAGGTCGCGGGGCGTGGCTAACTCGTGCGCCGTACTGCAAAAGGGCTGATTAATTTCGATTGACAATTTAACTCATGTATAAAAAATCGCATTAGCCGCAGTGCAATTGTCACAGTTACAGCGACAAATACACTAAGTGGTTTTTTCACATTCATTTTCTAATCAATTATCGCAGTATTCGTGTCCGCATAAATACAATATAGTTTGACATTTATCATTTTATGATGATTGTGTTTATTTTAAGAATGAGTCGATCTGGTAAAGTTACAAACGGATTTCTAAATTTCTTGTTCGTTAAATTGTCCTGCGGAATTACACTCGAGGTTTGTATTTATACCTACCGAGTAAGTTTGTGTTGTTTAAATTCTAATCTCTTTCTTTTAGCAATTAGACGAGAAAAACTGTCAACCAATAAAAATGCTCCACCTTCGGTGTCGCATTTTTATTGGTTGACAGTTTTTCTCGTCTAATTGCTAAGCAACAAATTCTTATTAAACAACCCAAATTTACTCGGTAAAATACAAACCTCATGTGCAATTATAAGTGAAAATTTATACACGTCGGTCGTGGCACTTTGATTTATAATATGCATAATTGACAGGTTGCAATACTATCGTCATGGTTTTTTTATGGGGGCATAATATTTGTTTCCGTCGACTTTCCCATAAAATGATTTTTTAAAGACTCATTTGCAGACAAAAAACCTCATGTTTTTGGACGCCATTATTTTTTTGTCCGCAAACCTTCTTGTTCGTTAAATTGTCCTGCGGAATTACACTCCAGGTTTGTATTTATACCGAGTAAATTTGTGTTGTTTTAAATTCTAATCTCTTTCCTTTAGCAATTAGACGAGAAAAACTGTCAACCTAAAAATGCTCCACCTTCGGTGTCGCATTTTGTTTTTCCTACGTTATGACTATACAATTCAATGGTATCTTGCCACCACCTTTATGTTTATAGTGTCAAATCTTTGTGTATTCTTAACTACTGTATACGGGTGTGTCCTAAAAAAATATACGGCTGATACCCGTATTAAGTGTATGCCCAAGCCAAAATACCATGTCAAAGACAGGCTTTGTCTGTGAGCCCTTCGCCATGGTGTGATTGTTAGGATTCGTTATACATAACAGCCACAGTCAACCTATTCCTTGGGAGGTTGTGGCAGAAGAAGAATCATGTGGCAAAAGAAAGTACTGGAAGAATGGAATACTGGAATTATTCTCCCGATGGTATAAGTTATTGTATAGGTAAATCATAGAGCGTTGTGGGGTAAGAATTAATTACAGTAATTTGGAAAGGAAAAACACCTTTATTCGGTTTTCGACAGTCAAAATAATTAGCGAACTGTACAGTTTATTCTGACAACAGTAACTCCAGAGGACCAAAGCGATTTAAGAAAAAGGACGTAACTTGATTGTTGATGCCAATGTAGATGATGTCTTCTGAAAGGATCAACTGTAGTTAATAGTTTCACGTAATTTATACAAAGTGGAAGAGAGGTATTGATACGAAAATGACAGATCGTCAAGCTTTTAAGTGGGTTTTACGTACAGGATGACACTTATCAATGAAAACACTCGTGTCTTCCCCTCTATTGTTTTATCAATAATTTTCCACTAAAACGTTCTCCAAGAGCCATTCGGTTCGAAAATTAAATTTCGTAATACAACCACTTTAACAGTAAACGGTTAAACTTTCTTCCTTAAAGTAATTTGCATTAAAATGTCGGTAGATACACACCAGAACTTCAATTAGCCGACTCGTAATGCAATTGTATGAACTTGAAACCAAATTCGCGAGGGACAAATTCCAATCTATTGAGAGCACAAGTGAAGCTCGACACAGAATATTCTGTTACAACGTATCATGTGGGATTACTAATTATTCTATCGCCGATTAGTATATAAATGAAAACTTTTTACTGCCACCAACTGGTCAGAATCAGAAAGAAGAAAAAAAAAGTATTTTTAACCAGTTGTTCACAATTTATATATAATATGAAATGTAATGAAGCAAATTAAATTGAATTCGTTTCGAAGGGACCAGAAATGGTCATCACTAGCATAACAATGCCTGACTTCACTACACTCTCGTCGATTTATTTCAAATGTACCCTGCTGTTCCCCATGGACCAGTCAATATAATCGCAATAACACAGCTCTAGCATCCAATCGTCCAAACAAGTTTTCAACGTAACTTTTTTCCCTTTTCAAATTAAAAATAAAACCGACGCGCAGAGTTTATGAAATTTAAAACTCTCTCGCATGTGAATGGCAGAATTTGCCTTTTGCAAAACTTACTTGGACGATTTAGTCCTTTAGTTCTTGTATGTATCTATAGACTAATGTATTAGGGTGAAAATTATAGGAGGGTTATAAAGTGCAACTTCTAAATGTCAGAAACGAAATCAAAGGTGAGTGGTAGCTTCGTTTAGTACTTTTTTTTTATGTCGGTATGCATATTTTAATACGACAAAATGGCGGTTTGATATACCAACGGAATTTAACCCGTTCGCTCAATTTCAATTTAAATTGATTATCTACACTGGTTTTGGGAGGTGACGACAAATAGAAAAATGCGAAGCATGTGGAGGGCAATTAATTTCCTTAAATTCAATGATAATTAACTTTCTTCACTTTTTGACAGAGTCAACAGGAACAAACTTCCTCATCATTCATGATAATAGTGTTTAGCGACAGCTGCCAATATAAGGCCAAGTCACTATGTTATATAAAAGGAAGAGTAACAGTAGCAGAAAAGGATTATACTAAAATTTTGATAAGAATCCGCTGGACTCTCTTTCAATATCATGTTGTGTACCACAGGAATCTGTTTGAGGCCCACTATTGTACATAATATACGTAAGCTCTATGTATGTACGTTTGGTAGAAGCTTTGAAAATTTAATCAAAAAGCCAATCAACGATTTAACACAGTTGATGGACTGTCCTGTGTACCTATATTTTGGAAGAACCGGAACCTTGCGTCCGCTGAACTGCACAACACTGAAGACACCAACCACAATACCAATTTATTAAATCGAACGGGTTTTAACATCGAAGCTGTCATCATCATTACTAAATTTGTATTGTGCTATTTCATGTTTTCAGTGTAGTGTACGTATATTTTAAAAAGAAAGTATTATTGCTGTCCTTTAGATAAACATAGATATGTTTAAGGAGCACGTATTGCCTTTAATTGAAAAAGGCCATCATTTGTTTGAAATTGTTGCGCCAATTCGCCTGTCGACTTCCGGTCGAGCTTCACGACTTACTGAACACCAAGACACCTGGACAAGAACAAACCATTCGTACTGAGATGAGGGCAAAAATATGTACAAAAACAGTTTTAACTTCGAATGAGCGCTGTATTCTCGTACAGAAAAACGAAAAACAAAGAAGTCCTTACAAGTTATCGCCCAAGGTCTTTGAGAAAGTTATACATTTGCGCCTTGTCAAAATTGCTAATTCACGCCACATCCTCACAACCTTTCCGCTCGGATTCAGAAAAGGCTGCTATCAATTGCAACGAACACATCGAAGCAGTATTTGAAAATAAATACTACACCACGGTAGTCTCCTTGGACATCACCCAGGACTACGATAAGGCCCCAAGAAAAGCATCTATGCTACAAAATTCCACGATACCTCCAAGCCATCACTTTCTCTTTCTCGGAAACCGCACCTTCTCTGTTAAGATTAATGGTGTAATCTCTGAAATAAAATCGATAAGATCGGGAGTCCCCCAGGGGAGTATTTTAGGGCCACTTCTGTTTAATATAATATACACCTCGAACACACCTGCGGCATTAGCCACATACGCCGACTATATGGCCATCATAACGCAAAATACCGAACCTAGAGATAGCAATCGAACTATTACAAAATGCAACAGGTATAGCAAATGGCTTATAGGGTGGAACATAAAAATAAATCGCAGCAAATGTCAATGCAAACTCTTTTCACATTAAGATTTGCCAATTTCCCTTTGAATTTCCCCTCTATTACTATAGACGGAACCATGGACACGAAAATATTTAGCGGTTAAATATCTAGGGGTGTTCCTCGACAATATCATAACAGATTCGGACAACTCTACTCCATCATAAACCGCACAACCCTCCTTAAACGTGAGTGCACCATCCTCCTTTACAAATCTCTTCTGCGACCTTTAGCTCTCTATGCATCGCCAATCTGGAGCACAACATCCACGACGAATATCCTAAAACTACAAAGACATCAAAACATAATTGCGCCATGGTTTGTCCGCCACGCTCAACTACACCAAGAACTCGGAGTGTTACCATATCATCACAACAACAAATGCACAAGCCCAGTCTTGGACAGCGAATTCATAGAAGACTAAAGAGAACACTCCCACAAGATATCCTTTCTGAGGAAGAAGACTAGATTATCCATACAACCGACAGAGGTCGCCATTGTCTGCCCCCATGAAACACATGAATTTTGATCTGACAAATGCTGTAAATAGAAAAATAGAACCCGATTTTGGGTTCAAAAAAGTTCTAAGCAAAAAGAACGTAACCGAAAAAGCTCAACATCACACATTAAAAAATTTCGCTTCAACCGATATTGAATATTGTAGGTTTTTCTTTTTTACTAGTTAAGTTTTCAGATTATAAAATAATGAAAACTGTTCCTTAAAAAGGATGTTGCTGAAAGACGAAAATGGTGGGAAAGCCCTATTTCCATAAAAAGTTCATGCTTTAAGATGCGCGGGGAAACTATTGCGCAAGAAAACTTTCGGAAACCAATTTATTCATCAGATGATGGATTTTTTGGGTAATTGTTTGGGAAATGGCTATAACCAATTAAGGAATGCCATAATGGAGCATCTCGCGAAATAATAGAATCTTAAGCCTAAATTACGTACGGAAGAACCGAGGACTACATAAGCATCGAATGGTGATGATCCTCCATTACCAACGAATTTCCCGTCCAGGAACTCCGGTACTACCCCCTTCTAGCTAACAATCTCAATTTCTCTTTGACGCACCACCTAATCTCAATATTGTCCTTTTTATTAATAATGGAGTACTGTATTTGTATTTAACCCTTTATGCCAGATCTTACTTGTACCTTACAGAGACCCATCTGGATTCATCGACCCAAAGATTTTCGAAAACAGTCTCGGTAACGTTCCAATAGCAAAACGCCTATTTTCGTCAATATTCCCAACAGCCAAAAGCACTTTAAAGTGAAGAGTCCCGCAATGGACTATTTGGTCATGAAGAAAATTCATGGAAGGAAGACTTTCATCTTTCTTCATGAGTAGCTTTGATAAGAGACGCATAGAACCGTGCATTAATTTGGGGGGATTCAAATAGTATAAAATATAGTTCTTTCATACTGGAATAAGACGCTTTCTTTGCCATAGAGCCAGATTTTTGATTCAAAACAGTTCATCTGGTTCCCCATTTCAAGTAACTAAAACAAGCTTGGTAATCTTAAAGTAACAGACGTAATTGTTCGGTGATGATAAGTAAACGCATTCCCTTTCTTCTAATAAGGCTCATCCTCAAATACAAAATTTCCACTGAATATTGAAGAACTTAATGTTTTCCAGGTGCCGTCCTGTCGCGAGTAAATAACAATGACAGTTTTGGAAATATCATAACTGCGATTTATTGCTTCGATTTTATCTTCCTACGAAAAAGCGCGCCTATCGATAGTTGATTACAATCTCCTGATAGGGCTCTAATAGTCGTAAATGTTTGGATTATCGTAAGTTTGGTAGTGAACTGGTAAATATCTAAAATGATTGAGTCATTACATCGTGGGTCGTCTAGGCAACTCTTACTCAGTTGACCATCATAGCTCTAGTTTTACTAATACAGTGCTCGTTTACGTAGTCCTTATAAAGTAGGAAAAACCTCTTCTAACCAAGGTTTTCTACGAATTCTAATTAATTTTTACGTAAAATGTTGAAGCACCTTTTGGAGAAAGCTTCCAGAGCGACACAGAAAGAAATCGCCTACAGTAAAAATAAGTATACCTGCTTCTTCCAGAGGTCCAATGATTAAGAAAAACACATTTTGGACTTTGGGAAACTGAAAATGATTAAAGGCCAAAAACTCGAAGATGCTACTGTAAAGTCAGCTATATTTCAGTTCCAGTTTTAGAAGTTCATTGGACTTTGACGAGACCGGCAGTTTCAAATATCGAGGTTAATGATAGATAACTGCGTTGTATTGTTATCATTCTTTCTCGTGTATTCTATTCATAGTGTCCAAATTTTCAAGATGATACTTTTGGTATTTCGAGCTGTTTTATGGAATAGACTCATTCGTCAGGGGGATGGTGCATCTTAGCAATAGGGCATATTAATTTATCGATTACTGCGATGGCTGGCTCGTTATTGAAAGATTGGATAATTTGTCCAATTATCTTAAACTAAACCCATGATGCACAGTTAACGCAGGAGCCGAACATCGTAAGCTAGACCACCTTTTGTAGGCAAAGAAGTGAAAATCATGGCGGATTCACCTGCCTCTTTGAGTATCAAAAGAATGCAATTCATTTGGTATATAAAGATTTTTTATGGTTCCCACACGTGAAGAAGAAACTGGCTTCCAATGCTACTTACAAAAGTGGTTTAAACATTGGTTTCAATGTATGGAGCAAAATTAGATCCGTTCTCAGAAAAAAAAATTTTTTTTAAACAAGAAAAATGTCCTGTTATACAGTCGAGACTGTAATGTTTACGGAAGTCTTTTATAGAAGTTGTTTTAGATTTTAGAAGATTCTTTTAGCCTTCGGGCAGTGAATATTTACTCGAAAAAATGTGTAATGTGGCTTCTTCTCAAACTCCACACTTATTATTATTTTGAAAATTGGAATGGAAATGCTATCAAATCAAATTGGAGCACGACTTCCTTAACACATGTTGTATTTACATCCTGTTTAGTGTAGTTAGTGGTTTGGCACAAAGTTTGTGTGTCTCTGTAGGTAACTTGGTTGGGCCAAATCATTACGTGAAGTAAAAACCCACCATTTACTGCATACTATAAGTCATTTGGCATCTCTAGAGTGTCCACGATGGATATGAGAACTGACAGTTTTCCACATTAAGACCTCATCAAGTTTTTGTGAATGTTTAGTGATAGCGTCTTTTCGAATGTATCTGGATTATGGATTACGATGGGAAGGTGGTCAGAAGTCCACGCCCACTTAGGTCACCTATTTGGGCCCTTTGTGCTACCTCCCTGATCACAGCCGTCCAACCCCGCAACGTGACTCAAGCCATCCCAGGCGTGAGACAAACCTGAAGACGCTGGGCCGGGAAGTGGCTCTAATCGTAGCCATGTCCGGCCAGGATTCCCCCAACATGGATCGTCTTAATTCGATGAATACGATACACTCACAAAAGTGTGTGGTGTGCCGTCTCGTCGTCTGTGTAGCATCCTCTACATGATGGTGATTTGACCAAGCCCATGCAAAGCCCATGGGGTGCATGTGCTTGTTAAGTTTACAGTGCCTATAAAGCATGCCCACGTGTAGCCGCAGGTTTTTTTCGAATGGAATAACTTTATATCACCAAAAACCTTTTCATTCATTTTTTACAATGAGCCAGTAGGTACCACTTTGCCACATTTAGTTCTATTGTCTGTCATTAAACCTGTTGCAATATTCAGAAGGTGATGATGGTTTAAATGGATCGTAAAGATCAAGCCAGTCACGCAGTTCTTTCAAACCCTGATGGTCACGATCCTGACGAGACCCACTGAATTCTACATGCTGTTCAGTAGATTCCATTGTAATAGGAAACGAAAATATGTAACAAGCTAGTGTTGAATCTGTGATTCGACTGTCCCGAGTCACACCCCCTGGGACTTTCATTGCTCCCATCAAAATTTGCCTTGCCTATTGAATTTTGCTACATTACACTGACACTGCTCGACAAATTTTATTTTTCTCTGTCTTTGGGATCATACCGAAATTTTTGGATTCTTTAGGTGTCAAAAAGGGCTAAAGTCGTGGTTATACTCCTGAGACATTGTTTTTGTGACCAGAAGACGTAAAAAATGCTGTTTTTTACTTTTTTTGAAATGGAAACAACGCGATATAATTCAAACATGGCAATCAAGTCTGAAAGAACAGAGCTACATTTGCTATACTACAGCTGGCTTTGATAACTTGATCAGAATCCTATTAAACATTAATTTCTATGTCGATAAAAAGAAAAACTACGTTTTCTTAATTATTTTGTGGATTATTTCGACTATAAAAATGAAACGACTTGGCCACTTTATTAGAGGACTTTTGGAAATTAATTTTGGTCGAGGTATCCTTCGGCCATTTCGTGCACCGCCAAGGTACGTTTTTTTCCTTTTTTCCAAAACATTTTAAACATTTTCTGATAATGTTTCAATTCAAAATGCTTTTACCACTATATCCTGTTGGTAAATATCTAAAAAATTCGTTTTTAAATAGGGTTCTGATCAAGTTACTAAAGCCAGCTGTACAGTAAAAGTTTATAAGCTTTCAGACGTTATTGCCATTCACTTATTTGAAATACATCGCGTTTTACATTTTTATAGTAGAAATTGTCCACAAAAAAACCTTTTTTTAAAAAAAACCTCATTTTTGGCGTGTTTTTTATACAAAAATTGATTTTTAATGATTCTGATCAAGGTACCAACGTCAGCTGTATAGGAATGTGTTAAGCTATTGCCCGTTAAGAATTACATCGCTTTGGTTCCATTTTCTAGTCAAAAAACTAAAAAAAAAAAAAACGTTTTTTACGTCTCCTGGCCACAAAAGCAAAGTATTTCTGTCTTTTTGACACCTAAAGAATCGAAAAATTTCGGTTTGGTCCCAAATCCCAAACACAATACCCCTGTCGACCGATGTTATCAATGTGTATCAAAAAAAAACTTAAACTTTCAAAAACTGTTCGTGATCCTTCCGCCAACCATCTTCCACCGCCACTTAGATAGTGAAGAACTCATCAGACAAAAACTCGTTGTTTAAATTTGAGCCTTTTCTGAATTATGGCAATGCGACTGCCATTTATGGCCTCATTTACTGCCCTATTAGACCGTGCAGCTCACACTTTCAATCGCCACTGTCCAAATGATTTGGAGCCCGAAATTCACTACTCGTGAAGCAACTTCTCAGAAAGTTCATTGATGATACTGGAGGGAAACGTTTAATTTCCATGAGAAAGATGTGCAACCTTGCGTCCTTAGTGAAAGGGTCGTGGAGTATATCATGTCACATTAGGAAACGGAAAACACCTTCAGATTTGGTTTGCAAGTGTTACTAGGGTACTCAGGTGGGGGGGGGGGGAGGCGAATCTGTTCCTTGTCGAATGCTCAAAGTGAATTCGAAACGGATTTAAGGCTTCATCGTGTATTAGAAATTGCTCCGTCTATTTTCATAAGAAAAGTGATCATGGGGAAATTGGCTTTTCAAATTGTGAAGTAAAGCGCACCAAAACTCGCGGAGGCTTATTTTACAAAATTGTTGGAGGCGGATTTTTCCACTTGACAAAATCGATGAATTGTTGCTATCATATGTAAATTTAAAATGCTCAGCGAGGCTATCGAATTTTCTTCGCAAGAAAATACTAGGTATAAAGCGTACGATTTTTCAAGACCTCTATAAATATTTTATCTGCAATCTGAAAGTTGGTTATTAGGGATCTCGATACCTTTTCAATGTATTCGGAAAAAGCAAAAAAATGACCCCCACCCCCCACCCCCGTCGTTATCATTGAACAAAAAATGGATCAATCTTGCATCACCAGTAAATAGTTTTTTATTAATTAATTCCTTCTCTTAAATTGGCGTGTTTCTCGAACTGTGATACTATTCGTTAAATTTAATAATAATTTAATTATAGTTACTCTTGCACATAAATTAATTCAGAAAAAATTAGTTTGCTATAAAAAAAGTTTTTACTCTTAGTAGGTAAATATGACTGTTTTTCCTGATTTATTTTTAAAATTAATTAACGCCCAGCTGAAGTTTTTATTATTGTACCTAATGAATTTTTTTGGGGTGTAGAAATGTACCTAATGTTTATTTTACATTCATTGATGTAACAAAAAGATTATAACAGTTTCTAACCTTAATTAACTATAGTAACTTTTGATCGCCACTTTCTAAGTTAATTAGAAATTAAAACATGAAACTTCCTACTGTTTTTACTTCACCTATTAAAGCGAAAATTAAACGAAAAATCACGATGCGTATCTAAATTATTTTAAATCAAATGTAATCAAATATACACATACATACATCCCTCTTGCTCGACAGTTGATCACGATTAAACCATAAATAGCTCCCCTAAATTACTATATGCAATTGCCAAAAAAAAAGTATAAATCTCACGGTCCAAAGGATTGGGTTATAGAACCGAACCCATGGATGTTCACGATCCGTGAAGTCTCATAATGGTGTATGTGTTCGCGACTTTGTTATTTGTTATAAGACTGAATGACATAAACAACATTCACCACCCTCCCTCCGATTTCAATACTTTAAACTTTGTAAATGCGCAAGAATTGCGGCGAAAAATCGTGAAATTTACAATGAGCATTAAATATCAATTTTGGTGTTTTGATAGAAATCTGGATAAAGCGTAGACCAACTTGAGATATCGAGTCAATAGAGTGGAATATTAGGGGTTGGTGGTTTATTTGGTTGACTATGGAGTTCCGCGGTTGCATAGCAACGCTCTTGATGTCTTCATAATCCACCACCGGCGCTGATTGGTCAGGGATGCTTGGGAGGGTTGCATTTTGCTCGTTTCACGCTGACGCGATTTACCCCTAAATGCAAAACGATTATTGTTCATCTCTCGATTACCGCCGCGTCCATTTTAAACGTAACCTCACGAACAATTCAAAGTATGCGCCGTGTTATCGTTCTAAATCTCTCGCAACGCGGTTTTAAAATAAAACACACAACAAAATGTCGACAAGTTTGTAAAAGTAAATCTAGTACGAAGCTGAACCAATTAATGGCCTATCTTTAGAGAGCTTTAAACGAAAATTTAAGTGTGTTGTAAAGGCGCCTTGCTGTAATTTAACCGTAGAATCTACAGTATGTTTCTATATTTTTGCAATATCGCGGAACGACGTTCAAAATAGATTTCTAAAAATTCTTCTCTAGCATTAATTATTACTTACCGTGGTCGTCGATTCTTTTCCTTTTTATACTATTGCCGTTGGGATCGTGCTGTAATCCTAATATACCATTGATACTATAAGCTCCAGTTCTTGGTTCTGATAATTGCGTTGCAGGTGCGTGTGCTATTACTGAAACGGGCCCGCCCGTCCCCGTATTTGTAACGTTACCTCCACCACTGAGCGTCGCTTGCTGATGTACTGTTTTCGCCTTTTCCGCCGCTTTATTTCTTACAATCCTGCAAAAGAAATTAAATTATTATTTATCATACGGCGTGTATGTAATAAAGGGAATTAGAGCCATAATACAATTATGTACGTATTATCAAAACATTACTGCTGTTCGTGTTTAACTAGCACTTAGTGATGCGTGTAATGGGGCTTTAACAACTGTTACACTCTACCTAATCGCAAAACGGAATTAAATGATCATCAATATTATCATCATAAAATGATCCTAAATTAATTTCTGTTTTCGCGAAATGAAATACATCACCTCAATTCGAAACATCACTCGGTCACGTGCCACCGATACCCTTCTTAAATTAGTTTTTGGGGGTGTAAATATTGAACTTTTTTTTTTGTTTTAAACTAAGTGGCTGCCAAATCTGACAGATTTATATATTTCATTCTATAACTTCAGCAAAAGGAACACAAAAGCCAGTTTACTTCTCCCATTAAATACCCACCCAACCCGTCCTTTGGCCCACTGGAAAAAGCAGTAGATAAAAACCCGTAATATACACAAAACAACTTCATCCTTTTCATCCAATTAGTACTCTAAGGCTCAGAGCTGTAATTGGACATAAATTTTGAGAAAAAATGTAATGGGCTTAATAGACGAAATTTTAGTAAAAACATGACATGAAAAGTATTCTATAAAACTGATTACGGACCATGGATCCATGGTTAGTGTTCAGGTCCATTTTGCTAATTTTTCTAAAATGGGCGTCCGCATTTGCTCAATTTGGCCTCTGTACATAATTAACGTTATAACGTTCAAACCTCTTCCTGGCATAATGGCACGAAGCGAGGTCGGATCAAAATATTATCGTTCCGATAAATGGGTAGATATTAATAAAATTACCTACGCAGTTTTGGTAAGAAACTTGAGTGTAATGCCTGGATTTTTCTTCGAACACCAAGCGCTGATTTTTTCCTAGGCACATTTTACATAATTTGGTCAGTTTTCAATGTGACCAGATTTCTTTCTGGTCAAAGCGGTTTTTTCCCAATAATACTTGGGGGAGGTGGAGTTTCAGAAAGACCAACAGATCCGCAAAGAAATAAAAACAGTAAAAAATGAATATTTTTCTCGGCTCACCATTTAAATATGTAAATAATAATAAATAGGAATTTGATAAGTTGGTGAGGAGAGTGATGGGATACAGGGCGGAGGTATGGGGGTGGAAGGAGTGGGAGAGTTTGGAGAAGTTGCAAGAGAAGTATTGGAGATGGAGGCTGGGTTTGGACAGGGAGACACCCGGGTACATTGTGGGGGAAGAGGCGAAAGTGGAAAAATTGAGAGAGCAGGCGGGAAAGAGGGCAGTGAAGTACGAGGAGGAGGTCAGGAAGAAAGCAGAAATAATAATGGTGAATGAATGTATGAAGGAGATGAGGGGGAAACGGATAAAGTATGGGCAAGAGGACAGAGAGGGTGGGGTATGCGAGGGAGGAGGTAGAAGGAAGGAGAGAGGAAGGAAGAGAGATGGTAGAGGAGGTGGTCATGAGGGATAAGGATGTGCAAGAGCAGGAAAGGGGAGACAAGATAGCCGGAGGGAGGTATAATGAGGGATATGGGGAGATCATGGCAGAGGGCAAGGCCAAGTACCTGACAGGGGAGATGGGACTGAAGGAAAAAAGAATTGTAGCGAGGTTTAGGTGTGGAAACGAGGAGAGAGAGAATAGGTATTGGCGGGTGGAGGAGGAGAGAGTTTGCAGAATGTGTAGGGAGGGGAGGGAGAGCATGGCGCATATGTTAAGGGAATGCGAGGAGATGAGAGAAGGGAAAGAAAGGAGATACTAGGAGCGAAGGGAGAAGAGATGAATGAAGAAAGGGTTAGAAAGGAGGGAAAAGGTGGAAAGTCGGGGGAAGGACAGGCGGGAATAGTTTTACGATGTGGTATAGAATAGAATCATGTATTTATTTGATTAATTTGTAAAAAAATACAATAAACCTATTTGATTTGATTTGAATACATAGGAAAGAAAATAAAAAAACAAATCACTTATACAGCAAGTGATTGACGTAACCCTTATTTACTTGTTGATGGAGCAACAGTTCGCCCTTTCCCAGTTTTCCAGCCTTATTGTATGCTTTTCTGAAGAATGAATTTGCTTCAGTAGATTTGGTCCTATCATCAAAGTATAGGGTGGTTCAAATTGGACAGTTTCTCATGGCAACACCCTTTAATTTAAGAGGTAGACACAAATCGACCAAGGTGCCTGGAGCTCAATTTTAATGTGAAAATCACTGGCGCAAAACAGAATTCAGCTATCTTTAATCGTTTATTGGCCGCTAGGGGGCGTTTCTCGAATTTGGTCGATTTCTATAATGCCCCATAACTTTCCTATTATTAAAAAATCTTAGAGCACTTTTTTGCGTAGAATCCATCGCGATAAACAGTTTTTATACAGGGTGTTTGGTTTTTTGTGTGCAACTCTAAACTACATTTTTTCATACGGACCACCTTATATATTTTTGGGTTTTTGAAATGAAAGTGAAAAATTGCCTAAATTTTGATTGAGGTGGAAGACTCTTCTCACATGGGGGAGGACATGAATCAAAATGTAGGCGAGGGACGACACCGAAGAAATTTTTCCTTTTTGATTCCATGGGGTTACTGCTTTTTGTAAAATGTGTGCCTTGGTTTGTTTATGTATCTTTTCCTTCTTTAAAAAAGTGCTTTTGATGCTGTTAAAGAGTCCATCTGTTTTTTGTGGCTCTTGCCTTGGTTACTTCGCCCAGCTTTCTGTTTTCTTATAATATGGCGTCTAGGTGCACATCAAGTCTTGTACCATTCATTTAGTGTTCCTTCTTTAGTTGCTTATTACCATTGTGCTCGTTTCCTCCAAGGACATGAAGGACATTCTAGGTTTTCGTTTGGTATTTTCAGGTTTTCCTTCACCTCTTTCTCGTTTCTTCTGTCGTCATTGTCGAGATCTTTACCTTTCTCGTATTCCAGTATCAAACTTTATATTGTGTCATTTGTTTCCTTGCCTCCTTTATATCTTCTCCTAGAAATATTGCGAATAAAAGTTATATTGTCTATTACTTTCATTTTGTTTATTGCGTCTATCACTTCCCTCTTAGTTATTGCGTTTTCGTCCACGTGCTGTTCATATTCTGTTCTTTTCTGGTTATGTTGTCCTGGAATCTGTCTTGTTTCTTCTACCCTTCCTTTCAAGTTCATAAAGTATTGTCTCCACCTCTTCATAATCTTCTCTTCCTCACCTTTCTCGCCCTTCCATATAAGTATAGGGTAGTAGTTTTTTTCCTTTCTTTTATTTCTTAGAGCTGCGAAACAGAGTATATGATTCTCCGAACTTTATCCAGGTTTTCTTCATTTTCTCTCTTACTTCTTCCTTCCCGTCTGCCATGTCTTTGTGTCCTTTTTGTTTCTAGTTGTATTTTCCACTTTAGTTTTATCTACCGAATTGAATTTTTAATTTCTTCATTCCACCAGTGTATCCCATTTTGCTTCTTATTTGAGATTTTAGTTCTTGGCTGTCGATGGGAGTGCCAATTTTTTAAGGTCGTCCCATAATTCTTCAACTGGAGAATGGGGAATTTTGTCACAATTCCACTTCCAAAATTTCTTGATAATTCTTCTTAACGTCTGCTTTCTTCAACTTAAAACATCTTATCTTTTGGCGATTTCGGTTATTGCCTCTGTTCCATAGTCTTATTTCATTGTGTTCAGAGAGGGGTCGCTTCCGATCTTGGGTCATCGTTTTACTTTCACATCTTGAATATTGGGTCAATATAACGATCAATTCATTTTTTCTGCACAAGTTTGGTTTGAGTTCCATGGTTTTCTGCTTATCCCCCCAGACCTCATTCAAATCCTTCAACATTTCAGTTCCAGTCCATTTTAAGGTAGACCTTAACCTACTTCTAACACTTTTTCTTGCTTTAGTGAATGAAATGCTGCAAAAAGTTTCTTATTTGAACAAGTGTCGGTATCTTGGTTTTGGAAATTTGGAAAACTATTTGATTTGTGAATAGAAATATTTATCGAAAAAAACATATTTATTTATTTCTGATTCCTTTAGAGAAGATTTATCACGTTGAAGAATTTACGATATAAACTCACGTATCTTCGACCATTTCTTAATGAATAACAATTTTTGAAAATTGACAACGGTAGATGAGTCGTGGATGAAGAGTACCAACAGGGTAACAATCTAATGTCTACGATAGCATAAATTTGAAATATATGGACATATTAAGCCAAATTTCCACCAAAAATCTTCAGGTCATTATTATGGAACATATTTTTCAGAAAAATCCTTATTATAGTTCGACCATTTCTTAATCAATAACAATTTTTGAAAATGGACAACGGTAGATGAGTCGTGGATGAAGACTCCCGACAGGGTAGCAATCTAATGTCGACGATAGCATAAATTTGAAATATATGGACACATTAAGCCAAATTTCCACCAAAAATCTTCACGTCATTGTTATGGAACACATTTTTCAGAAAAATCTTTATTATAGTTCGACCATTTCTTAATCAATAACAATTTTTGAAAATGGACAACGGTACATGAGTTGTGAATGAAGACTCCCGACAGGGTAACAATCTAATGTCGACGATAGCATAAATTTGAAATATATATGGACATATTAAGCCAAATTTCCACCAAAAATCTTAACGTCATTATTATGGAAGACATTTTTCAGAAAAATCTTTATTATAGTTCGACCACTTCTTAATCGATAACAATTTTTGAAAATGGACAACGGTAGATGAGTCGTGGATGAAGACTACCGACAGGGTAACAATCTAATGTCGACGATAGCATAAATTTGAAGTATATATGGACATATTAAGCCAAATTTCCACCAAAAACCTTCACGTCATTATTATGGAACACATTTTTCAGAAAAATCTTTATTATAGTTCGACCATTTCTTAATCAATAACAATTTTTGAAAATGAACAATGGTAGATGGGTCGTGGATGAAGACTACCGACAGGGTAGCAATCTATTGTCGGCGATAGCATAAATTTGAAATATATGGACATATTAAGCCAAATTTCCGCCAAAAACCTTCACGTCATTACATATTTTTTAGGGAAATCTTTATAATTAGAAGAAGTAAGTTCAACGATCACACATATTATAATATGTAAGATCGAATTTTGGACTATGATGATGCACATTATACGACTAATAGTCGAATTATTAAGAAATGACAAATTATACTATTGCATATTTAAAATATTTAAAACTTGATGATTTATTTACCGTTAATCAAAACAAATTATAATTTTTTCATTACTCCATATCATTTAGTGATTTTTTCGTCAATAATTGACTTTTCTAGAATAATAGCAATAAATTTCACTGAAAATCCCTCCGTGAAGAATGGGGGTGAATTTAAAGCAGCACGTGACCGAAAAATTCGTACGCTTGTATAGCGTAACGACACGTGCTTGTGGTGATGCACAACATTCAAAACTCATTAATAAGAAAATTTTGAATGATTAGCTAAGCGTTTTCATCTCGTGCGTATGTGTGCAATCGATTAAACTGGGTGGGATTTTCTATTTGTAGTAACAATAAAGAATAATGTGAACTATAATAAAGATAAAAATAAGTTGTTAGCATTTACCTGTGACAGTTAGACGTTAACGTTAAAGACTCTATATCATAATTAAAGCAGTAGAATGTATGTTGTATAACCGTAAGTTGTAGTTTAAAACACCTACAAGCATGTTTTAAAAGCAAAATGGCTCAATTGTTTATCAATCTATTGACTTTACAATCGATACTTTATTTTCGATTGTTAAAAGTCACATTGTAGAAACTTTCCAGTTGGAAAATTATTATTTGCATTTCAATCATGACATCTTTATTCGTTTGTATCGATCGAGTAAAAGGCAATATCCTGCACGAAGGACCATTGGTCAATATATATAGGTAATATAATAAAAATTGTGTAGTACGGTATTAAATCAAAATGTCGAGTAGCGTATTTGAAATAATTTTAAAGTGCATTTTTAAAAGAATATTTTACACTAAAATTCTACCTTCGTCGAAAAGTATGCATATACATCAAAATAACCATATTTGCGTCACTGAGAGCTTATAGTTGTATCCACAAATATAATTTGCGGAACAATTACAGCACACAGGAAGCCGCAGTTAAGTGCTAGTATAGTATAGAGGTCCAGTAGAGCAATGCAGATGAACATCGTGTCCCTTAAAGCTTTCGAAAACAATGCGGCACTGACTTACTAAGCTTTCTGCTGCCGTATTAGTAAAGCACAAAGCTTTGAATCCTATAATCTAATTTGCAATGAGACTTATTAGTTTGCTCTGTGGGAGTTGCGTTTGTTTATAAAGTGTTTGAAGTACCTCTCATTGATATTATGATTAATACTATGAGCGAGGGATGTTGACACTTTAAATTTAAATTTTGCGGGATTCACGGTTTTAATCTATTTATTTATTAATAAACCAAATTCCCTTTTGCACAGTTTTTCTTTTGATTTTTCATTTCCAAGTTCGTCGACAACGCGGCGGCGTCTTCCTTTCAATTAGACAGACCTGGATAATAATAGAGTTAACCTTCTTAGAGTATAGTAACGTAATGTTTAGGATTTTCGGAACATACAACCTATTTTTATAAAGAGGATTTTTCTTAAGGAAAACGGATTCCACACACGAAGGTTATTTTACTTGCATTTGGGGTGATGAAAAGGGTAGTTCAAGATGTCATTTCCATTCTTTTCCGAATTTTACCCAAGAATTCGTCCCTTTACTCTTGTTGTCCTATTATAACTCTAAAGAAAGCGAGTTAAAATGCAAATATGGAAGATAATGGAAGATTTGACACAAAATACGAGAGAAAACACTAGAAATTGTTAGAAATGCCAATGTAAGAAAAAAAAAGGAAAAGGAAGAAATGTGATCATTATCAGACTCAGTGGAAAACAAGGAAAAAACCACTAAGATTAATAAAACCATAGTGGTTACTGGTAGAAATGGAAGGAACAGGTCGAAGGATCCTGGCAGTCGAGATAAAATACACGAAAGGATAATGACAGCTGAGTACTGCAAAAGGGTAGTGGAAAGGTTAACTTTTATGTAGGTATGTGAGGAAGTTAGTGAGCATATTAGAAATTTGAAGGGTGAAGATGGTCCAAGATTAAAGTTCATTAATACTGAATACTGAATCTTCAAGGTTCACACATCCTCAAGATTCGCTCGACATTCGCTACTCGTAATAAATATGATTTTTCTACAAACGTCAAAAAATGACAAGGTTTGCGCATCGATAACAATACGCGAAGTGACCCTTTTTTTCACTTTCCTACGTTGCCATGACAGCGTGCGCGAAATGACGACGCCGTGCGCGAAGTACTTACTTCGCGCACTGCACCCAAACTAGATGAGAGTTTTGTATTTTAACGTTAAAATAATTATTATAACTTTTTCACGTTTGTAGAAAAAATTTTGTTTCGTGCGCGAAATACTCAACTATTTTTTTAACTCGGCTGCGCCTCGTTAAATAAGTCAGTTCTCGATCACCAAAGTGGCATTTCGCGCACTAGATACAAAAATAACTATTTAGGGTAAATTTTTCATTCAAAATCATTCCAGTTGGGTGTTCAAGAAACTAAATTCAAGAACTAAATTTCCATGCAGATTGAAGATTATTGATGCACCAGTGAAAATAACAGAACAATTGAGGACCTAATTCAGACACGGAACGTCCAAAGATTTATTGTTCACAAAGTCAAGAAATGTGTTATCCAAGTTTCAAAAATCAAGTCAAAAGACTTAAAAGTCGAATTACACAAAATTCAAAATGTGTAGGTGATTTAAATATTGAACATTTTTATTATTCAAAGTCAAGAAATGTATTATCCAAGTTTCAAAAATCAAGTCAAAAGACTTAAAAGTCGAACTACACAAAATTCAAAATGTGTAGATGATTTAAATATTGAACATTTTTATTATTCAAAGCGTATTTTATGGCTTCAGTTTAGCTTTAAGGACTTCAGTATCAAAATGTGCCTGACTTTCCAAAAAGGGTTGCAGAACAATTGTGTCATGTTGTGCAGTATTACAGTGTCATGATGTACAGTATTAAACGCTGATAACATTGGTGACGGTGGTTTGCAAAGAAAAATACAAAAAAAAACATTTCAGTTTGCACCCTAATAGTAATTAAGGTATCTAGGGCGTTATGAACTAAATAACACCTAAGGTCGACATTTGGCCCGAGGGATATACGTCGACCATAGGCGTTATGTTCATAACGCCCGTGGTGCCTTCTTTACTTTATGTCATACTTGCAAGAAGTTGATTCAGATGATTAAAACAGGTGATAACAATAAAATCAGTATAGACTCACATTTAACATCCTTGACCGTATCTATAGTGATGAGGCATAATTTTACATTTGAGGGCGTTATAAACGGCCGTTATAAAAAATAACGCCCGTTGCTATCTAAAACGCGGTTGTCATGTGAAATGGTATTATTTAGTAATTAAAGTGTCTTGTTTCAGGGTTGTTATGGTGAAATAATAAGGAAGTATGACATAAAAATGATAAATTGGAAAATCAAAACGTCTGACAATTCACGCAGGTGAAAAATTAAAGGGTTCTTTAAATAAAAATTGAAACTCTTAACATGGTTCAAGTGTCAAAACTCAAGAATCAATTTCCTTGATAGATCGATGGAGTTCCAGTGTCGTCTTCGATATAAAAAAAGGTTCCAAATCCCACTGTCGAACCTCAGGTGATCTAGACTAAAGATTTCTAAAATTCAAAAGTTTAAGATCCAAGTTTCAACATGGTTCATGAATCAAAACCCAATATATTGAAGACTGAAAATTTGAGAGACCACTTGGTACGAAACAGCCGCGTAATCATTTTAGATTGTGTAACCATTACGACGATTGCTCATGTAAACACCCAATATCGGTAACGTAAGAGCACGAAATGGTCAAAATTTAGTGCTCTTGATAGGTGAAATTGGCCTTCATCATCAAGAAAATAGGTTTACGTGCTCAAACCTCTTCTGATTTTAGGAGCAAAATATGCTGATGATCAGAACTAAATATGTATCAGTGGCGCCTAATTTCGGTTGAAGATCCTTAAGCTGTCAAAATTCTCTGGCAGAAGAAGCGCTGAAAATGACGCTTAATTTTATTCGCCCTACAATCTTTCGTTGTATATTCATATTCATGGTTTTTAGAACGCTCCAGAAAATGTCACAGGAATCTATCTAGTTGTAGTTACTCGCGATGTCAAAATCTTATTTTCTGGACGAATACAACTCGAATTATTCAAGGGTTTGAAAATTAATAAATATCATGTTCTTGACATAGAGAAGCATGATTAGCTGATAGATACCATAGTGGCACCTAATTTCAACTGATTTACAAACTTTAAAACGCTTAAAATGTAACTCACGATGGTGAGCCTAAAGATGGTACAGATAACCGATGAAAATGTCGATGTCTTACGTCCTTTAAAGATCGCACTTTTCGACAATTAGGTTTTAGGTAGAATATAGGCCGATAGGTTCAACTGTTTACAAATCAATACTATTTAATTGTAGTCCTGTAATCCTGTTCATATAATTCAGTAAAGTAGTAGATGGAATTGTAATAAAGAACGCCTAACATCATAGCTCAACATACAAAGTGACACCTAATTTATTTAAGAAATATTTAAAATTGTGATGAATAAGTTGCACCTAATTTCATATGGCCTGCAATCTTTTAAGTTTATAAGTACCATAAATACCATGTTGACATACAGAAGCATGATTAGCTGATAGATACCATAGTGGCACCTAATTTCAACTGATTGACAAACTTTAAAATGCTCAAAATTTAACTCACGATGGTGAGCTTAAAGATGGTGCGGATAACCGATGAAAATGTCGATGTCTTACGTCCTTTAAAGATCGCACTTTTCGACAATTAAGTTTTAGGTAGAATATACGCCGATAGGTTCAACTGTTTACAAATCAATACTATTTAATTGTAGTCCTGTAATCCTGTTCATATAATTCAGTAAAGTAGTAGATGGAATTGTAATAAAGAACGCCTAACATCATAGCTCAACATACAAAGTGACACCTAATTTATTTAAGAAATATTTAAAATTGTGATGAATAAGGTTGCACCTAATTTCAAATGGCCTGCAATCTTCTAAGTTTACAAGTACCATAAATATCATGTTGACATACAGAAGCATGATTAGCTGATAGATACCATAGTGGCACCTAATTTCAACTGATTTACAAACTTTAAAATGCTTAAAATTTAACTCACGATGGTGAGCTTAAAGATGGTACGGATAACCGATGAAAATGTCGATGTCCTTTAAAGATCGCACTTTTCGAAAATTAGGTTTTAGGTAGAACATAGGCCGATAGGTTCAACTGTTTACAAATCAATACCATTTAATTGTAGTCCTGTAATTATGTTCATATAATTCAGTAGCTATCGCCGAAAGGAGTACCTACATGGAATTGTAATAAAGAACGCCTGACATCATAGTTCAACATACAAAGTGACACCTAATTTATTTAAGAAACATTTAAAATTGTGATGAATAAGTTGCACCTAATTCAAT
The DNA here is from genome assembly GCA_036250285.1 of Pyrocoelia pectoralis. NCBI lineage: Eukaryota > Metazoa > Arthropoda > Insecta > Coleoptera > Lampyridae > Pyrocoelia > Pyrocoelia pectoralis. The sequence goes on from CM070081.1 coordinate 16,812,609, forward strand.
ATGGCCTGCAATCTTTTAAGTTTATAAGTACCATGGGTAATGGCCTCACGAGGTGCATGGATTTGGTAAACATTTTCATTTGGCGGATTGAATAATTATGGTTCAGGGAGGAATTAGGCCAACCAACTCTAACCGATAATCCGGTTGTGACCGTGTAAACATAGAATTAGGACGTAGAGCGCTTGAAAATGTCAAAAACTGATAACTAACAAGTGGTATCTTTGAAACCCCCAATCGTCACGGCCACTTAACTCACGCCTAGTTACAATAGCACCTAAAGTTGGGTCGGCTAAGGTTTCGATCGCCGTTTTTACGAGCAAAATGAACTGATAGCTCAATGTATCAGTTTGCACCTAATATCGTTTTAGTTTAGATAAAATGAAGACTTAGAAGAACCTAAAAATGTAAAAATTTTATTTTTTGATGGAAGCAGCCCATCTTCAGTATCAAAATAGGGTTACATGCTTAACTGCCAGTATGCCAACAATGATTGTTTATTAATATATATTAATATAAAATTAGGATTAATAGCGCCCCCTTCCCAAATTTCTCGACTTGTTGACTAATCTACTTGCGATCATATAAAGAAGCACATAATGCCTGAAAATGTTCACAAACATAATTTACACTTATGGGCAATTGATATAATGGAAAAATACCAGTGGCACCTAATTTTTTAAAACCTTCGACGGTCACGGTTGGTTACAGAAGCACCTAAATTGTGATGAATGAAATGTTGAGGTTTCATTTAGGAATGGCACCTAATTTCACAAATAACCGATGGATTGCCTTGGTTACTGGATAGCACTGCGTAGGTGCCTTATTTTTGATATATTGTGCATTTCCACAAGTGTGCATTTGAAAGATTGTGGTCCAAAAAACGCTCTTCGGACCAATTGGCTGACAAATGAAAATGATTGTAAAAAGAGAAGGTAAAAACTCATGCAAAGTAAAATTTGATATCCTAATGTAAATGGCAAAGGGCCTGCACCCGAGAGAATTGCTGATTATGATCAGTTGAGTGGCTCTTTTCAATGTATACGGTGACATACGGTGTTTGTGTCCCTTTACACTCGCATAAGGTCACTGTAATCGCTTATTGAGATGTAATGATAATATTAAGTGCGTTCGTCATTATTCAATTATTCCTACAATTGATTTAAGCAGAAATAAGGACGGTGACCTTCAGGATGGAATAATTTAGGTAATGGGCCCTTCGCGGGAATATAAAATTGTGATTTAAAGAAAAGTGGGCAATGGAATGTAAATAATCTGTTGAGCATCTGGTAGGGGCGTTATATCCATGTGAGCAGTCGGTGTAATAATGCGTTTAAAGATACCGCACCCCCGACGTGGACGAGAGGAAAATAAGGGATGACAATTTCTAGTTGAATTAGGCAATTATAAGTGATTGTTAGGTTGTGCTTTAAAGCTAAAAGTGCAATAAAAAGCTTTTCCTAAGATGGCTGCTCGTAAAGGAGTTATAAAATTGCATCAAAGTTAGCCACGACGCGCCATAGGACAAGAAGCCATAATCTGAAGCTCGGCGATCGAGCTTAATGCGCTACTCGGTTTACTGCGCCGAGCTTTCAAGCACACCCCGACCGGGAGGAAAGCTTTTGTGCCCACCGCAACAGCTTTTGTGATAATAACATGGAACTGTTTCTTGGTTGTTTATGTTTTGCTCTTTTTTGTTCCCTTCCACGTTTCATTTCTCTCCTTTCTCGCTTTAAAGCTCATTTTTCTAAACGTAGAATTAAGGGGATGAGAATCCCGGCCACTTCTAACAAATCTAACAGCGACACAAAGGCATCCAAACAATAGTTGACACTTCAATACGGCAAATATTTTGCTACTGTATATTTTACGGATATCCTTCTCTACCCCATTGCCTTTTCATAGTTTCCTCCCTTTTCACAGGAGCAGCTGGTCGTGTCATTGCAGGACAATACGGGACTCTATGTTATGTCTATTAAACTAGACTTTAGAGAAGTAGATACTTCATTAAAATGTTTATGCGAAACCTCGGGGGGTCCCTTTTTCGTGGTTATCGAATTTAAAGCTCTCTCACGCGGCTCCATAACTTGTAAAAGTCAAACCCGAAAAAAAAAGTTTCGTCATCCAAGCTTAATCCCCAATTACTTCAAACCGCGTAACATAATCCAACTTTTAAAAACTTTTAAATAGGCAAGAAATTCACCCCTTGACGCTCACAATCGCAAACAGAACAGTAACGGCATAGGCGCGATTTGCTCGAGTGGTTTTTGGGGGAGGGGCGTCTCTCTTCCTTCTTAAGGGGGTAGTTCTGATCAGTGATGATTTTACAGTAGCGTCTCGACGCTGCGTCTTTGTTATTTAAGGTGGTGGAAAGAGAGGTCTTGTGGGATCTTTACCGAAAGGATACTTTCTATATAACTGTAAAGGAGCGAGAGAAAATCAATAAGGGAAGAAAGCCGGTTCCGGAACGCTCGGCTGATTTTCAGATTCGTGAAATCGAGCTCAAACCGATATCCGCTCCGCTCGACGATGCTGCAAAATGGTAAGGAACTGTTTGTTTGGCCAACTGTCAGATTTACATGAAATTGCCACGCGATCGATTCCTTCAACTCTTTTTTTTCCTGCATCTTCTTCGCACTTAATCCAATTAATTCACCTGTACTCCACTCACTCCCTTCTGACCAAAAAAAAAAAAAATTCGGCGGAAAACATTGCGAATTAAAAGAGGACAAAAAGCAAAAACATTTCTCTTTTCAAATCTCGGTCGTTCTAATTGCGATGACATAAAAACAGAGCGGCAAGCTATTGTTTGGAGTAGACTTCCGCTGTTTCTACTCAGCATGGCGTCATGTCCGTTTCCGTTTCCATTTTTTCTTCTCCTTCCACTTCTTAATACGAAAATTGCATTTGTCATTAATAAGGGACGATCATTTATTACATTTTTTTCCGATCTCGGTAGATCGTTTCAATTGTATAACTTACTGGAGCCTCCTATGAAACTATTAATACAATCGCGATACGTAAATCGTACATTTTACTTCCGTATCCTACTACTTTCCCTACTTTCACTGATTTTAAACGTAGCTTGCAACAAATCGTCTTTAGAATAGACAACTTTTCAGTCCCATCTCTACACAAAGCGAATCATCTCATTTTGGTATCTGAAGATGCGCATATTTTTCCCTATTATTACAGTGTAAATTGTACCTGTTGATTCATTTAAACGTTTTAATAATATAAACATCTTCATAGCCATTTTGACAATTAGACATAATTAGAAGAACTAAAGACTTGCTGGCAATAGTCAATTATGGGATTAAAGCAGAGGCGAAGATCGACCGATATTAAATATAAAACGTGCCTTGTCATACAATGTCAATGTTGATACAACACAACCGCGTAAAATTTTTGGTTCAATCGCTTACCAGTTTTCTCACCTCTATCTCAATAGCAAAAGTTTGATGGAAGTTGTTTGATTCTGATTCAAATATTTCTTCAAACATTCAAATGAGTTAAATAAGTTTATTTGGTTGAGGAGAAGCTCGAATTCATGATTCTTCAAGCTTCAAATGTAGCAAGAGAGCCAAAATTCGACATTAGTGGGTCCTTCAGATCTGTATGGTTCTGAGATCTGGATGATGATGAAGCAAAAGGTTAAGAAACTGGAAGCTTGGGAGAGGAAGATGTTGAGGATCATTTTTGGGGGGAATTAAGGATAAGGAGGAGAAATGGAAACGGCGAAATTATAGAAGCTACAATGAATTAGGGCCCAAGGCGTCAGGTGGACAGGCGCATGGAAAAAATGAAACCAAATAGGATTCGAAAAAGTGTACTGATACCACTACTAGCGAAAGGGGGGAAGAGAATGAGGGACAGACTCCTAAGGAAGTGGTTGGAAGCGGTGGAAGAAGATTTGAGAGAGTTTGGAGTGAAGAGCTGGAAACAAAAATCTCAGAACAAGGAAGTGTGGAAGAAGATAGTGACCCTTAGGGAAAAAAAGCCAAGGGCCTAGAAGGCCTGGAGCGCTAAAATATTATTATTATTGTTAACATGGATGAGTATCCTCCTAAAGTGTGATGTTAAGTATCTGACTGAAATATTGAGGCTTTCAGTGGTTCAAAGCTCAAAATTTAAATTTCAATGCTCAGAATGATTAGAGAACGACAATTCAGGATTCAACATGCAATATTTCCAGATATTAACGAATAGGATTAACGATTTATAGGTACTCATTGCATAAATACGTTTATTATTATAATTATTCAATACCGTGCAATAAAAATTAAAATAAATGAAGAGTGTAAGAATGAAGGCTAAAGAAAATGTTCAAAATCTGAAGTAAAAGGTGATTCATAATAAATAATATTCAAGGCTCATTAATTCAAAGCTTACGAAAAGATTTTAAACTAAAGACTCTGAGTTTTAGAATAACCGCCGTGAATCAAGTGATTAACAAAACGTACCAATGCAATAGTTCACAAACTCAAGGTTCAAGGTGTTTAAGTTTTATGGTAATTCAACAAAAGTTATTTCAATGTAATTTAACAGTAAAAGTGAACCAAGCACCAAGTGAACCTTAATAAAAACATAGTAAACAAAAATAAGAATAAATTATTATAAATATTCATTGAGTCCATTTTAAGATTTTCACATTAACATATCAGACCAATAACATTTAGGTACGAGATGACCTAATTTATGAGGGTCCCGGTTTGCAATCTTAGGGATTTTCGATTCAAGATAACTTAAGATTGGAAGTTCAAGATCTGAAAAAAAGAAGAGTTGAAGATTCAATCTTAGTGGTAATCAAAGGCTCAAGAGCTAAGGTTAAAGGTTCACGGTATTCGAAAGTTCAAGATAATAGATAACAAATTTCAAGGACATAGTAAACAAAAATAAGAATAAATTATTATAAATATGCATTGAGTCCATTTTCACATTAACATATCAGACCAAACATTAAGGTACGGAATGACCTAATTTATGAGGGTCACGGTTCGCAATCTTAGGGATTTTCGATTCAAGATAACTTAAGATTGAAAGTTCAAGATCGGAAAAAAAGAAGAATCGAAGATTCAATGTTAGTGGTAATCAAAGACACAAGAGCTAAGGTTAAAGGTTCACGGTATTTGAAAGTTCAAGATAATAGATAACAAATTTCAAGGACATAGTAAACAAAAATAAGAATAAATTATTATAAATATTCATTGAGTCTATTTTAAGATTTTCACATTAACATACCAGACCAAACATTTAGGTACGGGATGACCTAATTTATGAGGGTCCCGGTTCGCAATCTTAGGGATTTTCGATTCAAGATAACTTAAGATTGAAAGTTCAAGATCTGAAAAAAAAGATGAATCGAAGATTCAATCTTAGTGGTAATCAAAGGCTCAAGAACTAAGGTTAAAGGTTCACAGTATTCGAAAGTTCAAGATAATAAATAACACATTTCAAGGACATAGTAAACAAAAATAAGTATAACTTATTATAAATATTCATTGAGTCCATTTTAAGATTTTCACATTAAGATACCAGACCAAACATTTAGGTACAGGATGACCTAATTTATGAGGGTCCCGGTTCGCAATCTTAGTGATTTTCGATTCAAGATAACTTAAGATTGAAAGTTCAAGATCTGAAAAAAAGAAGAATGGAAGATTCAATCTTAGTGGTAATCAAAGGCTGAAGAGCTAAGGTTAAAGGTTCACGGTATTCGAAAGTTCAAGATAATAGATAACAAATTTCAAGGCTTACACGTTCAAACATTCAGCAGCAACTGTGATTCAATGTAAAAGAGGATGGGAAAATCAAAATTCAACGTTTAAAGCTTATTGGTCAAGAATAGTAATATACATCAGTGAGAGTAATAACAAAGTTCAAAAAATTTGTTACAAACCTCAAAATGAAAAGTTAATGGTTGGAGATTCAAAATTAAAGGTTCCTACGTTGGAGTACATGACCGAGGCTTAAAGTTACAGGTTGAAGATTCAAGATTCACAAGGTTCAAGCTGATAAATTGAAAATCGATGGTTCACTGTTGAGGATGTTAGATTACAACTCCTGTTTTCAAATAATTCAAAACTATCATATTTATCGGTCGTCATCTATTGCTCAAAATGGAATGCCACAAATTGCAGATTTTTGATCGAAAACAGAGGTCAAAGCTCAAAAACTAATATTCAAGGCTTTAAATGGTCGAGAATTCAATATTAATACATAAGCATTGCAGGCTCAAATTTTACAATTTAGGATTGAAGGTGTATAGTGAAGGTTCCATCTGCAAAACCCGATTCAAAATTGAAAATGAATGGTGGTCTTCAAGGATCAAAACTAAATATTCACTTCAAGGTTCAACTTAAGGTTCTGTCCCCAAATATAAGGTAGCAGCAGATACTCCACGTTTGGAACGATTTAAAGTTGAATATTTAGGCGATTAAATTTTACAAACTCAAGGTCCAAAATTCAAGGTCTATAATGGTTTTGAAATAGCAATTTTGTGTTTTGAGTTTTCTCATTACATACATAAAAATGGAAATTCTTTGATTCTGATTCAATACTCTCAAGCATTTAAATTATTTAGAAGATAGGAATTCAATCACCAATTTTTAATTACTATAAGATTCAAGGTTCATCATGATCGAAAATTAATTACACGTTGAAAATTCATGTTTTTCAAATTCCAAATTCAAGGGGTACAAGTTTCCTGGTTGAAAGTGGTTCACAGAAGCATCCATGATGATCAATTATTATGGTAGGTATTCATGGCAATTAAATTGTCAAAAATGCTCATGATTAATGAAAATTTAACAATCAAAGTTAAAACAAAAACAAAGAAATTAAAGTTAAACTGTTAAACACCGCTCAAGATTTAAAAGTATAGATAAGTTAATAGGTAATCATTAGTGCTGGCAAAAATTGTGAAAATCAAAAATCGATTAATCGATTTCTGGAAAAATCGAAAATCGAAAAAATCGATTAATCGCAGAGTAGTCTAAAATCGCGATTAATCGAGAATTGCGATTAATCGAGCATCGCGATTAATCGAAAATCGAAAATCGTGATTAATCGAAAATCGCGATTAATCGAAAATCGCGATTAATCGAAAATCGCGATTAATCGATTTCTGTACGTAAGGATATCGTTCACTAATCGTGTTCGAACGAATCGATTAATCGATTCGTTCGACATTTTTGCCAGCACTTCGGCACTGCATAGTGCCGACGCCGCCCTTAAAACTCTTTCTTAACCTACGGCTGTATAAAACATTCTAAAATTTCCACTTGAATATATTTAATTATATAATCGAAATTGAAAATGTCGATTAATCGAAAATCGCGACTAATCGAGAATCTAGATTAATCTAAAATCGCGATTAATCGAAAATCGCGATTAATCGATATCTGTGCGTATGGAAATCGTTCACTAATCGTGTTCGAACGAATCGATTAATCGATTCGTTCGACATTTTTGCCAGCACTAGTAATCATGGTTCATGGTGCTGCACTTTAAGCGTTCATAATACAGAGATACAAGGTTCAAGTAAAAAAACTCAATATTTACGATCTTCGAAGGCGTAAGGCTTTTCATGCTCAAATATTCAGAAGCTTGGATTGTATGTATAAGGTTAACGATTCAAAATTCAATGCTCAAGGTTTACGTGTCAACGTGAAGGTTTTCCTGAAAATCTAAGATTCAAAATGATCCACGATTCACAATTCAAGGCTAAAGACTTTTAGAATTTAGAATTCTCTTGGTCTAATTAAAATTCTCAGAAAATAAGAAAAATAATAGATCAAGGATCAAGGTTTCAACATTAAAGTTGATTGAAAGTATAAGACTTACGAGTTTGTATTTAAAGGCGAAAGTTCAATATAAGATTTAAAATGATTCAAGTCATTAGGTGCCAATGGTAGTAGAATTTTAAAATTTGTAGTTATAGTTCAACGTTGAAGATCGAATATGTTCAGAATCAAGATCACATTAAATACCCAAAGCTCAATGTTTGTGTTTCAAAGCTGAATAAGAAACAAGATCACTTCAGGATTCAGGATTTTAGGAGAAAAACATAGGGTTTGAAATGGAAGATGATTTTAATGATTTTGGAAAAAAAATCAATGAGCAGGAGTAAAAATTGAGGTTCAAGGTTCAAGTCACAGTGTTGAAGAAGTCAAAGTAAGGTTCAACGTTCAGCCCATCAAGTTAGAGCTTTAATGCAAAATTCAAAGTTCAAAATTTAAGGTTACACGTTGAAAATTTATGTTCCTCAAATTCAAAATTCAAGGGGTACAAGTTTCTTGGTTAAAAGTGGTTCACAGTGAAGCATCCATGATGATCAAATATTATGGTATTCATGGTGATTAAATTGTCAAAAATGAGCTCAGACTCATGATTAATGAAAATTTAACAATTAAAGTTAAAACTCAGAGAAATTAAAGTTAAACACAGCTCAAGATTTAAAAGTATAGATAAGTTAATAGGTAATCCTGGTTCATGGTGCTGCACTTTACACGTTTATAATACAGAGATACAAGGTTCAAGTAAAAACACTCAACATTTACGATGCTCCAAGGCGTAAGGCTTTTCATGTTCAAATATTCAGAACCTTGCGTTCTATGTATAAGGTTCACGATTCAAGGTTTACGTGTGAACGTGAAGGTTTTCCTGAAAATCTAAGATTCAAAATGATCCACGATTCACAATTCAAGATCGAAGACTCAGTTTTAAGATTCACTTGATCGAATTTTAAATTCTCGAAAAATAAGATTCATAAGTTCAAATGGAACAATAAAGGTTCAAATGTTAGAATTACAAGTTTAAAGTTAGGAATTCAAGGTTCACCACACAACATTCAAATTCAAGTTTATTGAAAGTTTAGGACTTAAGGGTGAAAGTTCAATATAAGATTTAAAATGATTCAAGACATTAGGAGCCGATGGTATAACAGTGATAGTCGCCAAATTTTAAAATTTGTAGTTTACAGTTCAACGTTCAAGATTCAATATTGTCAGAATCAAGATCACTAACACCCAAAGCTCAATGTTTGTGTTTCAACGTTGAATAAGAATCATTTCAGGATTTAGGATTTTAGGAGCAAAAGATAGGGTTTGAAATGGAAGATGATTTTAATGATTTTGGAAAAAAAAATCAATGAGCAGGAGTAAAAATTGAGATTCAAAGGTTCAAGTCACAGTGTTGAAGAAGTCAAAGTAAGGTTCAAGTTCGAGCTTCAAAGCAAAATTCGAAGTTGAAAATTTAAGGTTTACGGTTTCGAAACAGTATTTTCGTTCCTATTTCTAACTTAAAAACTCTCGTAAAAGACAAAATTTAAAGAGAAAGGCATCAAAAGGGTTACATAAAGTATTAAAATGTTAGTGAAAGTTATCGACCTTTGGAAATAAAGTAGATGTTTCTTACTTATCACTATATAATAACGAAGACCTGTGTGTATGTGTGGGTTGCTGTGCACTTTTCGGCCAATTTGACAAGATTATTTGACACTTTTTGCTCGTCTACAAACTTTTTTGGGCGATTCAATAACGTTCCTGTCCAAAAGCTTATGGTCACACATCCCATCGAACTGAGCTTCGCGCATTCTAGATCATTAAGTCGTAGGGGCTAAGACACGTATACAGTTTCATAAGAGCAAGACTGTCATTTGAAATGAAAATCACACGATTTTTTTTAAAGCTGGCGACGATGGGTGTTTGAAAACCGCTTCCCTTTCAAGACATTAATTAATCAGTCATTATCTGATGTTTTAATCCAATTTACGATGATTATGGATTAAAATTCAAATATTCCTGAACTGAGACTCATTCATCATTACTTACCGCTTAAAATGTGATGATATTCATTAATTACTATAATAAGGTAATCGGACTCAACTCAAGGCTTAAAGGACCACGTGTAATAATTTAATTAATTTTAGTCTATTTGACACTGAAATAATGAATTGGCAACATAATATCTTAACATGCGATAACGTTCAACACAATCCATTCAAAACAATTGTGTAATCATAGCCACCCCTAAATTTATAATCCTAAGAGATAAAATCAACTGTATATGTGTTAGGGGCAGATTTGACACATTTAATTTGACCGGTAGTCCCATGAGTGCTGTCCATTACCGTATATCAGTAACCCCCACACTTTCGATTAAATAAAACAGATGCGATTTGTATAATAATAATAATAATAATAATATACACGTAGAAGGTAGGTAGAGTAAAAGAAACGACTACTTACCTATTTATTGATGAGACACTAGGTACATTATCTTGCGAACAAATTCCTTCGGCAAGCAATCTGTCACGTATTTCCCAGGCAAACATGGTAGGATTTTCCCTTTTATAATTCGCAATTGCATCGACTACAGGTGGCGTTGCTACTTTTGGTTTCGATCCGCCGATTACTCCCGCTTTAAAACTACCCGTTTCGTAATATCTGCAAAAAGAAAAATCGATGATGATGACGATAATAAGAATATAATAAATTTTCTGGCTTATTGCATATTTCCGCACAAATTTCCCCTAATTTTTTTTTTTTATTTACCCCCTCGACGTTATGATGCAGTCTTGTCATAGTATAACATCAAACAGTAAAGCCAGACGCGAACGACTGCTATATGCAGTTTTCATGTCGTTTTTTTGGGGCCACGTGTCTTCCTATTCACTATATTGAAGTAGAGCACTCTAAAGTAATACTTTTGTAATAGAATTAAGTGCTTACAATTGTTGTTTTGGTGTTTTTGTGGCTTTGTCAACAGAATTATAGATGTTGCGCTTTATGACATTCGCTTTTACGTCAGTAATTTTTTTTATTATTCAAATCGATTACAAAGCTTTAAAGACGTTTGCTGACAACCCTCTCTCTCTCTCCCTTGCTCAATAATTCAATAATTTCTACATACAATATACAAAATTTCAGAAAATATTCCAATAGGGAACAGCTTTAAAGAGCTGTTTATCCGACTTCAATCAAATCTGCAACAATTGAAGAACGTTCTGAGCAATATTAATATTGATAAATTTCTATGATCGAGTGTCTCTAAAGATAAGTGAAGACTACCATAGCGGCCATTTTCTGAGGCGCTTGGTCGCATAGATCACTAGGTTTAGAACTTATCCTGACTATCAAAAAAGAATGTTGGAAAATTTCATTTAAAATGGCTTTAAAAATATTAAAAATGAGAACTTCGTCTAAAAATAACGAGAAGAAAATAGAAGTCTGTATTCAAAAAAATTACTGAGAAATTTAATTTTCCATCCAACCCTAAAGAGATCAGTTCGAATGAAAATTGGAAGATCCCTGATCGAAAAGTGTCATTTGTATTTCAATTTCACACCACCCCAGTAATAGATTTTTGAAATTTAATTCTAAGGTTATTTTGATCAAAACTAGTACACAAAGATCCATAAAAAAAGAGTCATTGAAACAGTGTCTGGGAGTTCATTTTTAACAATTTCAAGCATTGGATTTAATGTTTCAATCTATCATTTTTCTATCTATCTATCTCAGTTCCAGTTAATGTTAGAAGAACTTCAAAGAGTCATTTTCACTTCAACTTCATACTAATCAAGATTCATAAATGTTCGAAATTCACATATTAAATGATTTCAAAATTCAGATGAAATACTGAAAAACGGTGATCGAAGCTTCAAAAATTCAAGATTGTAATTAAAATTTAAAATATGAAAAAAAATTCAAAACTATAATCGTATGGACAAAGAGGGCCAAGATTGAAAATCATTGAAAAGTATTAAAATTAAAAGTAAAGTTTCAAGATTTTAAAAACTTTTGGATGAAGATGAATATTTTAATAGAAAGATTCAAGATTACAATGTTTAAGTTGAGCAAAGATTCAAGTTGATGGTAGGTACTAAGATTCAAAATGATGCAAGTTTCAAATCATCTTAAATTCAAAGCGATTCAAGATTCTGATTCAATATTCTATTTGAAACGTTCAAGTAGTCAAAGATGGAGGTTTCACACACCATTATACAATTCGTGGTGAAGTTTCTTGATCATACATTGCAGATCGTATATTAAAAACGTTAATACTAGAGTTCAAATCACATTTCAAAGTGATTCCAGATTTGAAGCTCTCCTGAAAGTCGACAACTTGAAACTAGTAGAATACGCGATTTCAAATTTGAAACGTTGAGGTTTGGTCTTGACTGTAACCTTTAAACTTAGAACTTAAAACATGAAGTTTGAGAACTGGAATATTTAAAATTTTGATCTTGAAACTGAAAACTTTAATTATAAAAAAAACTATGTAGCAATCCTGGGAATATAAGTTGAAAGTCTTGAAAGTCAACAATTTCAAACTAGTAGAATTCGCGATTTCAAATTTGAAACGTTGAAGTTTGATTTTGACTGTAACCATTAAACTTAGAACTTAAAACTTGAAGCTTGAGAACTGGAATATTTAAAATTTTGATCATGAAACTGAAAACCATAATTTAAAAAAAATTGTGCAGCAATCCTGGGAATGCACCTTGAAAGTCAACAATTTGAAACTAGTAGAATACGCGATTTGAAATTTGAAACGTTGAAGTTTTGTTTTGACGGTAACCATTAAACTTACAACTTAAAACTTGAAGCTTGAGAATTGGAATATTTAAAATTTGGATCATGAAACTGAAAACCTTAATTAAAAAAAATTGTGCAGCAATCCTGGGAATGTACCTTGAAAGTCAACAATTTGAAACTAGTAGAATACGCGTTTGAAATTTGAAACGTTGAAGTTTTGTTTTGATGGTAACCATTAAACTTACAACTTAAAACTTGAAGCTTGAGAACTGGAATATTTAAAATTTTGATCATGAAACTGAAAACCTTAATTTCTTAACTTCTACTGCTAAAAAACTAGCACCTAAATATTCAAACTGAAGATTTGAAATTAAACGTAAAATTTAATGTTGAGAGATCAAATTTAAATTTTCAAAGCGCAACTTGAAACGTGAACTACAAAATTCAATAAATTATGTTAGATATTCAAAAAATGTAATATAAATCTGCGGGAGAAGCTAAAATTTACAACTTGAAACACGTAGAAACGTATGTAGAAAATTTGACACGTGAAAGTTTGGTTTTGAGTCTAAAGCTTTGAAATGTAGGGATTGATGTTTGAGAGCCGAAGATCAATGTGCACGCTTGGTCCTTAAATTTGGGACTTAAAACTGTCTGGCCCCCGAATATTCAAATTAAAAACTTCCGCTTGAAGTTTCAAGTTTGAAACTTAGAATGTGGAAGTTCATATCTAAAATTTTTTCTAAAAATTACAATTTTAAAGAATTGTACTAGCAATCCTGGGATTGTAAGGAAGTTGAAACACGTGGAATATGTAAGCTTAGTACTTAAGAACTGGAATATCTACTATCATTGGTATGTATTTCAAAATTTGAAATTGTGAGCTTGAAACTGAAAATTCTCGCTATCTTAACTCGTACTGTTAGAATCCTCGTGTGCTTGAAATTTAAAACATAAAACGTAAAATGTGAGAGTTCATATTTCAATTTTTAAAGTGCAACTTTAAACGTGAGTTCAACCTATAATTTTGAAAAATTGTGCCAGTAATTTTGATAATCTAATTTGAAATATTGCTTAAAAGTTGAGATCTCTAACTTGAAATAAGTGGAATATGAGGTTTTTATGAAATGTTCCATGATTAGCTCCTTATTTGTATAAATTAAAAAACACGACTTACCATCCATCCTGTCGTATGCATTTCACAACAGACGCACGGCCTGAAGATGGACTTTGTTTAGACCGAAATCGATAGCCATTAGAAAAAATAAAATTTTAGCTCAAAAGGTTTTTTAATTTATATGGAATATGAGGTTTCAAAAATTTAAAATGTGAAATTGCGAGTGTAGGGCATAAACAAAATTTAAATTTTGCAAGTGCAACTTGCAAGAAAATTGTAAATTGTGCTAGTAATTCTAATGATGAAGTAATTTAAAGCTTTGCTTAAAGTGGGACTTGTAGCTTAAAACAATATGGAATATGAGATTTTAAATTTAAAACATGGAGTGTAAAACTTGAACTGGAAATTTAACGCTTAAAGCTTAACACTGCAATCCTGGCTCCTGAATATTCAAACTGAAGCCTTGCTAAATTATTAAATTAAAACTTACCGCGTGGGAGTTAAAATTTCAAGTTTGAAAGTGCCACTTGAAACTTTAGCTCTGAAATTTAAAAAAAGTTTTACTTTAATTTAAAACTTTGCTAAAATTTGGACTTACAACTTGAACTAATTACAACATAAAGATTTGAAATTTAGAATACTTAAACGTGGAAGTTTTTAGATTTTAGATTATGTTGGCTTTTAAATTATTATAAATGACGAAGTTAATTCGATCACAAGTGAACATGAATCGTTTTTTTTCAATCTTACATCTTCAATCGTTAAAATTTAACGAATATTCTTCCCTTACCTTCTCGAATCTAAAATAATCTAAATGATTATTTGTATATTCTATTATTTTAGTGTGAAAATGCTTGAAACATGAATTGAGAAACGTACAAGTTAGATTTTTAATCTGGAATCATTACGAAATTGATCCCCCTGCAATTTTCCTCCGACAATATTGTATCTTTTGCCGATATTTGAAATTTAAAACACTTGAATGTGGAAGCTTTTAGATTTTAGATTATGTTCGCTTTTAAATTATTATAAATATCGAAGTAAATTCGGTCATAAGTGACCATGAATCGTTTTTTTTTCAATCTTACATCTTCAAACGTTAAAATTTAACGAATTTCCTTCCCTTACTTTTTCGAATCTTAAATAGTCTAAACGATTATTTGTATAGTCTATCATTTTACTGTGAAAATATTTGAATCATGAATTGTTAAACGTGCAAGTTAGATTTTTAATCTGGAATCATTACGAAATTTATCCCCTACAATTATCCCCCGACAACATTGTACCTTTTGCCGAAATTTGAAATTTAAAACAATTGAACGTGGAAGCTTTTAGATTTTAGATTATGTTGACTTTTAAATTATTATAAATATCGAAGTTAATTCGATCAAAAGTGAACCTAAATCGTTTTTTTCGATCGTACATCTTCAATCCTTAAAATTTTACGAATATTCTTCCCTTACGTTCCTGAATCTTAAATAATCTAAATGATTATTTGTATATTCTATCATTTTAGTGTGAAAATATTTGAATCATAAATTGTGAAACGTAAAAGTTAGATTTTTAATCTGGAATCATTACGAAATTTATCCCCTACAATTATCCCCCGACAACATTGTACCTTTTGCCGAAATTTGAAATTTAAAACAATTGAACGTGGAAGCTTTTAGATTTTAGATTATGTTGACTTTTAAATTATTATAAATATCGAAGTTAATTCGATCAAAAGTGAACCTAAATCGTTTTTTTCGATCGTACATCTTCAATCCTTAAAATTTTACGAATATTCTTCCCTTACGTTCCTGAATCTTAAATAATCTAAATGATTATTTGTATATTCTATCATTTTAGTGTGAAAATATTTGAATCATAAATTGTGAAACGTAAAAGTTAGATTTTTAATCTGTAATCATTACGAAATTTATCCCCCTACAATTTTCCCCCGACAATATTGTACCTTTTGCCGAAATTTGAAATTTAGAAGACTTGAATGTGGAAGCTTTTAGATTTTAGAGTATGTTGGCTTTTAAATTATTATAAATGTCGAAGTTAATTCGGTCATAAGTGACCATGAATAGTTTTTTTTCGATCTTAGATCTTCAATCATTAAAATTCAACGAATATTCTTCCCTTACGTTCCCAAATCTTAAATAATCTAAAGGATCATTTGTATATTCTATCATTTTAGTGTGAAAATATTTGAATCATGAATTGTGAAACGTACAAGTTAGATGTTTAATCTGGAATCATTACGAAATTTATCTCCTACAATTTTCCACCGACAATATTCTACCTTTTGTCGAAATTTGAAATTTAGAACACTTGAACGTGGAAGGTTTTAGATTTTAGATTATGTTGGTTTTTAAATTATTATAAATATCGAAGTTAATTCGATCATAAGTGATCATGAATAGTTTTTTTCGATCGTAGATCTTCAATCCTTAAAATTTTACGAATATTCTTCCCTTACGTTCCCGAATCTTAAATAATCTAAATGATTATTTGTATATTCAATCATTTTAGTGTGAAAATATTTGAATCAAAAATTGTGAAACGTAAAAGTTAGATTTTTAATCTGGAATCAATACGAAATTTTTCCCCTACAATTTCCACCGACAATATTGTACCTCTTGCCAAAATTTGAAATTTAGAACACTTGAATGTGGAAGCATTTAGATTTTAGATTATGTTGGCTTTTAAATTAGGTATTATAAATATCGAAGTTAATTAGATCAACAGTGACCACGAGTGGTTTCCTCTTTTCGATCTTCAATCCTTAAAATCTAAGTGCAAAAAAGGTATGGATGCAATTATCAAAGTAAAATACGATAATTAGCCATTTTCTAGATGAGATGAAATTTTAATGACTACGAAATTTTTCAAATACCCAGCATTAATTAAATACAATGACATTAAAATTAGATCATCATGCACCCCCAGGTTAAGATAAATCCAAATTGATCTTTTTACATAATTAGTTACCCGCTGCTTTTGTAAAACAAAATGAAAAAGCAAATTTTCTTTCGTCCCGCCGCCTTTAGATTCATATCTGTTACTGCTAACGAACCTGTATAATTAGGTCTTATATATCCGCGTACAGTCGATACTAAAAATGTAACCCGTTTTAGATCTAGAATTGAATGGGGGATCTATTAAGAATTTTCGCAAATCCTAAACGCATCTCTCGTAATGTGTTACACATGTTGGAAGATCAAGAGAGAGGTGGCGGCGTTGTAAATTCAGTTTCACACTCACGCCACGATTGCACATTTTAGTATTGCAAACACATGTATTTCATAGTATATAATGGGATGCATTGAGGTGTATTTCTGGTTCTTTCCTCCTTTTGACACTTGAGATCACCAGGAAAAGTTGCATTTTTTTTTATTATAAGTATCGTTGCTAGTGCAGTTCGGTCGACTACCGAATTTAATTAAAAGCGAGCTAAAATCAATTAAAATGCTCTTCCCATTAATTAATAAATGAATATAATTCACTTACTGACAATATCAAACCCCCCTAACTAAAATGATGATGTGAAGTATGAATTCGTCACGGTATGCCCACATGTATATAACTGAATCATATAATTTCGGTCCGTAATCTCATTATTTTGAATTAACTACATAAGCTTGCATCTATGTGTTCACAAAGGGTTCCCGAAGTACTCTCGGGATCAAATAACGTTTGTGGTTTATTAGCTAATGAAGACAAAGTGGATCGGTTATTAACTTGATTTTTTCTAAATTTTCGCTCATGAAAAATGAAATTTCAACTACAGTTCAGTTTTAATTTATGTCAGTTCCATCCTTCATATTGATTTAAATAACGTAATATTCAATAAATTGATGCTTTGCATTCAAATGTTTAGATGTGATAGTGCAAATGTATGTGTCAAAGGACAGGCATTCATAAAAACCGGTGATGAATGAGGAACAATGATTAAAGTTCCTGTAATTCTTTCCAGGGAACCCGCAGAAGGATTCTGCCTTGGCCCTTGTGATAATGAATGGTAGAACATTATTAATGAAGAAGTTCTTTGTGCCTATTTGTTGCCTTCAATATCTAAATTTTATAAAGCTCCACAAAGAACGGAACAACTACAAAAAGGTGGAATATTCTCCTAATCATTTAACCTTAGGATATCACGTATGCAACCCATCAGGAAGTGATGGAGGGCAGTCTTGGTTTTCGTAACAGAAGAGCTTTTAACGTTTCGTTTAAAAACGCCAGAACCACGAACCCCCAATACTACCCCCCCCCCCCCCCCCCCCCCCCCGCGAGAAAATTATCTGGCGGCGCCCTTGAATCATTGAATCAACACGAATGCTGCTTGAACATCATTTGTCTGGTCATGATGTCGTGTATCCCCCCAAACTCTCTTCCTTCACTGTCTTCGATCCGCTAAAGTGGGTGCAATTTCCGGACCTGCAATGATCCAACTGCGAAAAGAGCTGGATTCCTAATCCTGCTTGTTTTGCTCATGAGCTTCATTAAAAATATCAGTAAGAATGTATTTGTGGTCTTGTCAATAAAGGGAGCTCAGTGACATACTAAAAAACAAAGAATCGCTCGGTTTCATGAAGTTCAAATTGGAGACCGTTGCCGGGGGGGCGCCACAAATGAGATAATTAAAGAGGTAGATCGGAATATGGAAGCTTCAAGCACAACGTGAAAGGAAACTAGGGGCATCTACGTCCATAAGTGGATCAAAGGGGTTTAAAGTATAGTATACACACCAGAGTGTTACCTTGGTCATTTGTCTCTTTATCTGGATTCACTTTAGATCTCTTGTGTGATACAAGTTGCTGCTAGAAACGAATGTACAGCACCTTCAGCTGCAACTTCTTCTTGAACTAAGTTAAGGCTGCGTTTCAATTCTTGCTCCCTTCCTTCCTTAGATGATTAAAACGATTTCACCCTTAGGCGTGATAACTACCCACCCTTAATACATTGAAGAAACGATCAGCATTATCTTCAGTTTTGATTTTTTCTTCTTCCTTCTTGATGATACGGAAGTCTTACAATCACACTGCTTCTGGTTCTTCTGTGAGATTGTCTCACGTTCGCGGGTGACGTTTATTGGAACAACTTGTAAAATTTATCTTATAGTTCCGTTGTTGGCGTTACCAAGCCGGTACCTACCCACTACGCGTTAGCCAACGTTAATTTAGTGTGTAAAAAACAACGTTGTAACCAAACATAGCATTAACGTCTCATTGATGTCAACACACTGTAAGGTAAGCGACGTTATTTTGACCAAGTCACAAAGATGTTTCAAAGACGTTACAAGTGAAATGTTTGTGAACATCAACGTTAGCCAACGTTAATTTTATGTATAAGAAAACAACGTTGTAATCAAACAAAGCATTTAACGTTTCATCGATGTTAACATACTTTCGTTCAAGTGATGTTACTTTGACGAAGTCACAAAGATGTCTCAATGACGTTATAAGTGAAATGTTTGTGAACATTAACGTTAGCTAACGTTAATTATATGTATAAGAAAACAACGTTGTAATCAAAAAAAGCATTTAACGTTTCATCGATGTCAACATATTTTCGTTCAAGGGACGTTACTTTGACGAAGTCACAAAGATGTCTCAAAGACGTTATAAGTGAAATGTTTGTGAACATTAACGTTAGCCAACGTTGATGTAATGTATAGGAAAACAACGTTGTACTCTAACAAAGCATATAACGTTTCATCGATGTCAACATACTTTGGCTCAAGCGACGTTATTGTGAACAAATCACAGAGATGTTTCAAGTACGTTGTAGGTGAAATGTTTTTTGATTGATATTTATATAAAGTCTATTTGATAACGTTCTGGGAAGTTTAAGTTATCAACCTCCAAGAAAAATTAAAAAAATTTAAACTGTTAACACGAACACCTACAAAGTAAAGCACGAAAAGCCAACCAGTAGGTATGTTTCAGATAGCTCAGCAGGAATTTTGAAGACCCTACTTACACAGGTTCGAATCTGGTTAAGGGACATTTTCCAACAAGACAAGAGTAGGTAAGGTAACATAATAAAGTGGTCGCCTTTTCAAGTTTAGGTAAAAATCCGGATTGTGTAATGATTAAGTTAAAATAATTAAGTAGGTACAGTTGAACGTAAAAATGTAGTTTTTTACCCTTTTTTTGGTGTTCAATTAATATTTGACAGAATATGGTCAGGACGTTCACAATTAAACAACATTGAATAAACAAGCAATAGGTATACATCGTATTAACGTCGACAATTCGACATTGAATGAAGAAGAAATGTAGACGTTTACGTAACATCGCGTGAATGTAGCGTTTGCGATGTTACAGTGCGACGTTATTGGCGCGAACTTGTAATGACTCTGCGACGTTAACAAGATGTTAATATTACATCAATGCTAACGTCGTAGTGTAACTGGGTGACGTTACTGAGCTGTTACTGCGATGAATTTTTGCATAGTGGGTAGAGTTAGACCTTCTTTCATTAATTTGTTGAAGGTAAGTTAGTGGTAACACTAGCAAAGGAACTGTAAGATATACTTTACATTGCCAAACATTTGTGAAAAATTATAGGTACAAAAAATGTCACTCACGAACGTGAAGCCAATCGAACGACAATGCTAACAGAAGAACCATAAACAGTGTGATTGGAAGACTTCTGTATCGTCAAGAATGAAAAAGAGCGAATAAGTAAAGAAAAACTGAAGGTAATGGTGATCGTTTCTTTGATATATCAAGGGCAGTTATCATGCCTAAGAGCCAAAGCGTTTTAATCATCCTGTGCTCGAGCATCATCCTTCATATTCACCAGCAATAGTGTACTTTAAACCTCTTTCGATAGGTGTCCCTAGTTTCCTTCCACGTTTCTCTATTTTGAACTTGAAGCTTCCATGTACCGGCTTACCTCTTTATACAGGGTATATCACGGAACCCGTTCATTAGAAGTTTTTGGGGTTGCTTATTATTTATGAATTTGAAACTTTCAGGTTAAGGATAACCCATATCCTTCTTTTGTTCTAAAATATTGTCGATGTTGTACGACTTCCGGAAGGACCGGAAATCGCCATTCACCTTCTTATTTTAAATGGAACACCCTGTATATTATTGCATTTTTGGATTATACAATCGATTCTGCGTTACACTGTATTACATTATCCTATACCTATCTTCAACTGTTTTTTAGATATGATTTTTTTAAAAAATTTGCGTTTTGCGGAGGGACAGCCCACCTTTTGCTCTTCTTTAAATGCAAAACATTCATACTTTACAAACACCAGTTCACAAAATACATTTGCAAACCTATCACAGATTCTACAGGGCGTTCAAAATTAGTGGCAAAGTTAAAAAACTTCAAACACCAAAAAGTCCTTTTTTTCAAATCGAACTCCCTGTATATTTTTACATACCTATTTGGAAGGCGATTTAATTTACGCATTGATAAACTATAAGTATCCTTATACAAATCTTTAGCGGTTTTGTTAGTTATTAACGCTTTATATCTAATATTGATTAAAACTGCACTTACAACCTATGGACATTTGAAAGTAGGCCGTATAGATATTGACAACTGTATTATTTACTTAAATTTTCCAATCGTAAAAACACGCATTACTGGTCCCGAGAAAATCCGATGTTAACTTATCTATCACATCCACAAACAAAGTTCAGTTTAAATGTATGGTGGTTGGTGGAGTTTGATTGGTAGTGTAGTGGTGTAGTTGATCCTATATGTTTTGTTCTGGATCGCTTACGGGAGTAAGATATTTTAACCTTATGGAAGAAGTTTTGGCAGAATATCTACTAACTAGATGATGCTAATTTAGAAGATCGCCAAATCATTTTTTTTTCAGCAAGATGGAGACCCAGCTCATACTTTCGGTGAAGTTGGAGCAATGCTACAAAAACTTTTTGAGGACCGCTGGATGGCCACAAAAGGTCCCATTAAGTGGCCACCTCGTTCACCCGAGAAAGAAAAAATCCAAAGGCGACAAGCCTTTGAATTTTTTCTTTTGAGGGTAGGTACGTTAAAATTAAGGTTTATGAAGGAAGATACGCCAATGTAGCTGAATTAGAAAATAGCATTCGTTTATGTATTAATTCAGTTCACGGTAGAAGTATATCGAATGCTACAAGGAGCGTTCATAGGAGAGCTTTAATGTGGATTCAAGGTGGTATTTTTGAAATAATTGATGTATTGGAAAGTCATTGCTACCTTGGTTAAATAATACAGTTGCC
The DNA here is from genome assembly GCA_036250285.1 of Pyrocoelia pectoralis. Classification (NCBI taxonomy): domain Eukaryota; kingdom Metazoa; phylum Arthropoda; class Insecta; order Coleoptera; family Lampyridae; genus Pyrocoelia; species Pyrocoelia pectoralis. The sequence goes on from CM070081.1 coordinate 16,834,487, forward strand.
AATATCTACTTTATCTTCAATATTTTGACGAGAGAGTGTATAAGAATTTTTTTCGAGAATTCATTTCTTTTTGGGGTGTTCCATTAATAAAAATACCAAAATTGTCATTTTCACTTGTTATATTTCTGGTAATCATATTTTTATACCGACATTAAAATATTTTGTTTGTAGACATCTAGGTTTCCATTGTTAACAAAAGACGGCAGTATGATTTAAAACGATAATGTCTTAGTTATCTGAAAATTTTTATTAACTCCAAATATTTTTAATTTGAAATAACAATGTATAAGATGCAATATTGCAAATAATATTCAACATGATACATCAAAATTTAGGAAATTTTCTTTTCAAAAACCACCAAATATATAGGGTGGTCCGTATGAAAAAATGTAGTTTAGGGTCATACACAAAAAACCAAACACCCTGTATAAAAACTATCTATCGTGATGGATTCTACGTAAAAAAGTGCTCTAAGAAAGATTTTGCCAAAATCAATTATTGTTAATAATAAGAAGGTTATGGAGCATTAAAGAACTCGACCAAATTCGAGAAACGCCTCCTAGCGATTAAACGATTAAAGATAGCTGAATTCTGTTTGCGCCAGTGATTTTCTCATTAAAATTGAACTCCAGGCACCTTGGTCCATTTTTTATATCTCTTAAAATAAAGGGTGTTGCCATAAGAAAGTGTCCCATTTGAACCACCCTGTACAATTTTACTTCTTCATCTTTGTTAGCAAAAAAGTTATGAATTTTTAAAATTTTCAACTTCAAACATTCATCCCCCTTCCTCTATGGAAAATAGAGAAATAAATGTAGTGACAATAGTTTTTCATGAACTATATGTATAACATTTCAAAAAATAAAAAAAAGCTTAGAGCCGATTTTGAGAAAATCGATTTTCAATTTTTGACCAATTAACTAAAAAGTAAAAACTTGGAGAATTGCTATATTGGCCGCCATTTGGAAAATCATACATCTTTACCAAATTCTTAAATAAATCGAACTTAGACGATAACGTTTGTCTTCACTGATCCTTAAAATAATAATATTTTAGGACTCCAGGTCTTCTTTGCCCTAAGGGTTAGTATTCTCCATCCGTGCCACTATTTTCGCCCACACTCCCTTGTTCTGGGCTTTATGTTTTCAGCTCCACTTCTCTCAGATCTTCCTCCACAACTTCCAATCACTTATTCCTGGATCTACCTCTCTTTCTCTTCCCTCCTTTCGCTAGTAGTAGCATATTTTTTACTTCCCGAGTACGAAGTAAAAGGGAAGTATTGTATTAGTGTTCCACAAAAAAAATTGACATATGCAAATTTTTACATACCTATCTTTGCGTTTCTGAATACGTAGAATCAAAAAATGAAAAAAAAATTTCGGTCTGTCGTCTGTAGTCTGTAGTCTGTCCGTACACATTCCTTGCAACGCTCTAAACTCAGAAACTATTAAAGTTGTCGAAATGCGGTTTTCGCCAATCGATTGCCTTCGGGCCAAGGACGAAAATGCTGATATTACCTTTGATGACGACGTCACTTCCGGTATAACCTAAAATGGCGGCACTCATTTTTTTATAAGATAAAGTTGCAGTTTTTTTAATGTAGTTTCAAAGAGTATTTTTTTCTGAATTCAGCAATATATATTGTGTTATACTTATCTTTTGGAAAAAATGTTAAAAAAAATATCGAATTTTAAAAAAATGACTGCAACGCTCTATATTCAGAAACTATTAAAGTTATCGAAATGCGGTGTTCGCCAATCGACTGCATTCGGGCCAAGGACGAAAATTTTGATATTACCTTTGATGACGTCACTTCCGGTATAACCTAAAATGGCGGCACTCACTTTTTTTATAAGATAAAGTTGCAGTTTTTTTTTGTGTGTAGTTTAAAAGTGTATTTTTTTCTGAATTCAGCAATATATATTGTGCTATACTTATTTTTTGAAAAAGTGTTAAAAAAATAATTTTTAAAAAATGACTGCAACGCTCGATACTCAGAAACTATTAAAGATATCGAAATGCGGTTTTCGCCAATCGATTGCATTCGGCCCAAGGGCGAAAATGCTAATATTACCTTTGATGAGGTCACTTCCGGTATAAGCTAAAATGGCGGCATTCATTTTTATAAGATAAAGTTGCAGTTTTTTTATGTAGTTTAAGAGTATTTTTTTCTGAATTCAGCTATATTTATTTTTTTAAAAAAGTGTTAATACGAGGGAAGTCTCGTGGCAATTTGCCAGAATTTTTTTTGAATTCTATTTGGCTTGATTATTACCATATGTGTCCCAACCACCAGGCTCTTTGGGCCCTAATTATTCGTACTATTGTGGGTTTTCCATATGCTTGTATAATTTCCTTGTTTGTTCGTCGTTTTCAATTCCCTTCATTATCCTTAATTCCCCCAAAAATACTCCTCAGCATCTTCCTCTCTCTCTCAGGCTTAAAATACTTAATACCTACTGCTAAATTTGTGCCACATAACGTACTAATTTGAAGATTTCGTTTATTTCGTATCATAAAAGATTGAATTGTAAAGTGCAAAATTTAACGAAATTTCAACAGATTATTGCAATTCTTGCAAAATTAAACGGTGATTTTTTTTGTATTTGAAAGTTGCAACGGAAGGTACGAAATTAGGTGCCAGCGCACAAGTTTTTTTGATTATAGATTAATTACTTTCCGCAGAAGGAAGGAAATTAGGTGACACCATATTTGCGAAGAATTTCAAATGGACCTATTAGCGTCTTGGATAATAAAATTTGTAATTAAACTTTGGTTTGACAAGAATATTTCCAGTTTTCTCATTACGGCGGAAGTTTCAATGTCAGAGATAAAATGGAATTTTAAATTTAGTTGTAAGAGACAACTGAAAATTATGGGCGATTTAAACCGTATAAAATGGTAGAGGAAGTCGAATTCATTCATTTCCAATCACGAAAGTTAAAATTTTGAATTACGTAGATACTTGTGCAAGGGCAGAATGGCGGAAACAATAACACGCGTATTTCTTACAATGTAACCTAAGAAATTAATGAATCATGAAAGTGTCATTCTTTTACGTCTCGGTAAAGTAATTAACAAGTACTTTTAATTACAAGGATTCTATAAAAGAAAAAGTAAATACACAAATCATTTGTAGAATTATTTTTTTTTCTTTATATGAGGGTTAGTTTGTAGTTCGCAGTATGTTGTTAGAAGTAACTTATTTTCAGTAGTCGTGGAACATGATGATAAATGCAATAACCCCCATGCGGTCTTTGGTTATATAAAATAAAACTCATCTTTTTGGGAAGTGCGCACTAAAAAACGGGAAAACATTACCAGCAGGTCGCATGATCGTGTTAGCCAGGCCTGTCGGAGTACGCCGGAACTAGGAAACAGCGTAGGGTGAGGACTTTTTGGGGATTATAGGGGATTATACGAGCAAGTTTTATAAAGTGAGGAGGGGTCGGCCCTTGAATGTTACGCGACTAACTTTTCCAGAGATTGTTCCGATCTAAACTTTACTAATAATGTTTCTTTTTAAATAACCAAAAAAAAAACGGGGGGTAGGGTTTTTTGGAAATAAACAAAACACTAACTCACCTCGAAAGAATTTTTGATACGCATCCGTGGGATACGCGAAGCTGTCTTGATATATCACATGGACGTACACCATTATGTGCTAGTTCTACGATCCTTTGCCTTACGACGTCAGGAAGTGGCCTACCATTTACAAAAACACCCCCCAACTGATTGACACCACCGTGACCTGAAAATAATTTCAATAACGTTACTTCTTAATGATAAATGGCGATTATAAATCATCAATGTTTTATTTATAACCTTAGATGTACCTCAGTTAATGAGTCTATTCCTCGGTGCACCAGCGTTCAACTTTAAATACTAATTACATTAAAAATTTAACTGCAGATTGTAAAGTAGCAAGAACTGTTATTAACCACTTAGTTACTTTTCTAAGGTGTATATTAAACATGTAGGTAAATGCGTAATTATAGATTTATGAAAAACATTTAGCATACGATTAAAGTGCATCATGAATTTCAAATTAAACAACCCTTTCCACCTACTAAATCCTTTTACGTGTGAAAATACAACCGATGCCACTTTTTCTTCTCGTAGGTGGCTTATAAAAATGTAGAGCTCGCGACGGCCAACTTAAAAAAATTTATAAATACGCATCGAGTCGTATTTAAAAATCAATTAATTTTCTTCTTTTGTTAATTTCATGAATTTGCAAATAAGTTTCGTGCTGTTTTACAGATGTCGCCACTTTTTTTTGTTACAAATTTGAAACCTGACTCGAAACGGTTATGTGTTTAATTTAACATACGAATGCATTTTGTAACCGCAACCACAGATTTTACACTAACTTGAATATTATGTTAATAATGTGGTTTAATGTGTAAATGTTGAAGGAATGGTACAGCAAAGTGAGGCTGTAATTCGACCAATCAAAGATATTAAACAATACACAACCTCACTTTGTTCAACATTTACACTTATCAAACAGAAAATCTAAAGAAAATCGTTAAATTTGGTTTAATATCATTCTGTTTTGGTCGAAAAATGGAATTTTATTCAAGGGCGGTAAGAAAAACAATTTTCACTACAATTGTTTTTTTTTCACAAAAAGAGATACAAATAACAATGAAAATTAAAAGGATCCATGCGGGATACCGGAGATTATTCGACTGAAAACATTGGAAACTTGTTATTTTCATTAACTTCGAATAAGAAAGTGAAATATTCGATTAACCAAAGTATGGGAAAGTTTTCGAAAAAATTTATTGCATCGAAAAAATTTCCCATCTTATTTTGTTGTTTTTGGGTGATTTTCCCTCCAAAAATTTATTATAATCTTTCGTGCGAGAGTTTTGTGTTGATCTAAAGCGATGTTAATTGATGCGAATAACTAAACGATGCAGAAGTTTTCATCATACATTCATCATGGGTTGCCGTAAGAAAATTTCGAAAATTTGATATTCTTTTTTGGGCGTTTTGAGGAAAATTTCATGTGTTTCTTTAATGTTTTGACAATGAGAGGAGCTTTTGTGGATGGATTTAGGTCCAAAAATGTACAGTCCTTTTTTCGTGAGAGTTTTGGATGATTCAAAATTCAAAAATCAACATTCATTCATCATGGGTTGACGTGAGAAAATTTCGACAATGTAATAATCTTTTTTTGGCGATTTTCAGCCTACAAATTCATTGTAATCAGTAATCTTCCGCGAGAGAGTTTCGTATGATCAAAATCGATGGTGTCCTTCTCGAACCGGGAAAATTCCGTGTGTAACTTCAATGTTTTGACAATGAGATGAGCTTTTTCGGATGGATTTAGGTCCAAAAATGTACCTTTCGTGACCGTTTTGGATGATTCAAAATTCAAAAATCAATATTCATTCATCATGGGTTGCCGTAAGAAAATTTCGAAAATTTGATATTCTTTTTTGGGCCTTTTGAGGAAAATTTCATGTGTTTCTTTAATATTTTGACAATGAGAGGAGCTTTTGTGGATGAATTTAGGTCCAAAAATGTACAGTCCTTTTTTCGTGAGAGTTTTGGATGATTCAAAATTCAAAAATCAACATTCATTCATCATGGGTTGACGTGAGAAAGTTTCGACAATGTAATAATCTTTTTTTTTGCGATTTTCAGCCTACAAATTCATTGTAATCAGTAATCTTCCGCGAGAGAGTTTCGTATGATCAAAATTGATGGTGTCCTACTCAGACTGGGAAAATTCCGTGTGTAACATCAATGTTTTGACAATGAGATGAGTTATTTTGAATGAATTTAGGTCTAAAAATGCACCTTTCGTGAACGTTTTGGATGATTCAACATTTTGCCGTAAGAAAATTTTGAAAATGTGAATTCTTTTTTTGGGCGATTTTGAGCCCACAAATTCATTAAAATCGTTAATCTTTCGCGCAAGAGTTTCGTATGATCTAAATCGATGGTGTCCCTCTCGGACCGGGAAAATTCCGTGTGTAACTTCAATGTTTTGACAATGAGATGAGCTTTTTTGGATGTATTTAGGTCCAAAAATGTACCTTTCGTGAGCGTTTTGAATGATTCAAAATTCAAAAATCAGTATTCATTCATCATGGGTTGCCGCAAGAAAATTTCGAAAATTTTATATTATTTTTTGGGCGATTTTCAGACCACAAATTCATTAAAATCATTAATCTTTCACGCGAGAGTTTCGAATGATCTAAATCGATGGTGTCCTTCGCGAACCGGGAAAATTCCGTGTGTAACTTCAATGTTTTGACAATGAGATGAGCTTTTTCGGATGGATTTAGTTCCAAAAATGTACCTTTCGTGAGCGTTTTTGATGATTCAAAATTCAAAAATCAATATTAATTCATCATAGGTTGCCATAAGAAAATTTCGAAGATGTGAATTCTTTTTTGAGCGATTTTGAGCCCACAAATTCATTATAATCATTAATAATCTTTCGCGCGAGAGTTTCGAATGATCTAAATCGATGGTAAGTGATATACAAAAACCTTATTCGACCGAGAAAATGTTGGGTTTTACTGTAATGTTTGGGGTTTTGACAATGAGATGAGCTTTTCTGGATGGATTTATGTTCACAAATTCTCTTTTCGTGGGGGGTTTGGTTGGTTCAAAATTCAAAAATCAACAATCGTGGGTAGCCGTGAGAAAATTTTTACAATTTTATATTTCCTTTGGGCGATTTTCAGCCCACAAATTCATTATAATCATTAATCTTTCGCGCGAGAGTTTCGAATGATCTAAATCGATGGTAAGTGATTCCTCGACCGAGAAAATGTTGGGTTTTACTGTAATGTTTGGGTTTTGACAATGAGATGAGCTTTTGTGGATGGATTTATGTCCACAAATGTACAGTTCTCTTTTCGTGGGGGGTTCGGTTGGTTCAAAATTCAAAAATCAACATTCATTAATCATGGGTAGCCATGAGAAAATTTTCAAAATCTTATATTCCTTTTGGGCGATTTTCTGCCCACAAATTCATTATAATCATTAATCTCTCGCGCGAGAGTTTCGTATAATCTAAATCGATGATAGTTGATATGCAAAAGCCTTCTTCGACCGAGAAAATGTTGAGTTTTAGATTTTAGATACTCTTTGGTTTTACTTTAATGTTTGGGTTTTGACAATGAGATGAGCTTTTGTGGATGGATTTATGTCCACAAATGTACAGTTCTCTTTTTGTGGGGGGTTCGGTTGGTTCAAAATTCAAAAATCAACATTCATTAATCATGGGTAGCCATGAGAAAATTTTCAAAATTTTATATTCCTTTTGGGCGATTTTCGGTACACAAATTCATTATAATCATATTAATCTTTCGCGCGACAGTTTCGTATGATCTCAATCGATTGTAAGTGATACGCAAAAGCCATCTTCGACCGAGAAAATGTTGGATTTTGACAAATGAAATGAGCTTTTGTGGATGGATTTATGTTCACAAATGTACAGTTCTTTCCCTGGGGGGTTTGGTTGGTTCACAATTCAAAAATCAACATTCATTAATCATGGGTAGCCGTGAGAAAATTTTCAAAATTTTGTATTCCTTTTGGGCGATTTTCAGTCCATAAATTCATTATAATAATTAATTTTTCGCGCGAGAGTTTCGTATGATTTAAATCGATGGTAGTTGATATGGAAAAGCCTTCTCGGACCGGGAGATTTCTGTGTGTTACTTTAATGTTTTGACAATGAGATGAGCTTTTTTGGATGGATTTAGATCCAAAAATGCACAGTTCTCTTTTCGTCAGAGTTTTGGATGATTCAAAATTCAAAAATCAACATTCATTCATCATGGGTTGCATGAGAAAATTTCGACAATGTGATAATTTTTTTTTTTGACGATTTTCAGCCCACAAATTCGTTATATAATCATTAATATTTGGCGAGAGTTTCCTATGATCTAAATCGATGGTAATTGATATGCAAATAACTAGACTATGCAAAAGATTTCTCGGACCGGGAAAATTTCGTGTGTTACTTAATTAAACTTAATATTAAAAATTCTAAAATCAACATTCATTCAAGATGGGTTGCCGTGAGAAAATTTCGAAAATGTGATAATCTTTTTTGGGCGATTTTCAGCTCAAAAATGTATCATAATCATTAATTGTTGCGACGAGTTTCGTAGGATCTAAATCGATGATATGCGAATAACTAAATTATGCAGAAGTTTTTGATGATGGGCTTTTTTGGATGGATTTCCGTCCAAAATTTTTTAGTAATTGTTATACCTACTTTCGTGAGAGTTTTGGAAGATTCAAAATTCAAAAATCAACACGCATTCATCATGGGTTGCCGTGGGAAAATTTCGAAAATGTGATTATACCGTTGGACGATTTTCAGCTCAAAAAATGTACAATAATCGTTAATATTTGGAGAGTCTCGTATGATCTAAATCGATGCTAATTGATATGCGAATAACTAAACTATATGTAGAAGTTTTTGATCTTTTGAAAATGTAATGGGCTTTTTTGGATGGATTTCCGTCCAAAAATTCGTAGCAATTGTTATCCTTTCGTGAGAGTTTTGGTTGACCCAAAAGTTAAAAATTAACAGTCATTGATAGCTCATTCAAAACTTTTTTGCCTTCCCATTTACTTCATGAAAAGTGTGCAAAAGAGTACTGTTACAGCACAGTGTGAGTGTGATCCGTCCGGTGAATCCAAATTTTGTCAAAATAATCATTCATCTTTGGTGAGTTCCAAAACATTTTCGGCCAAAATTAGTACAATCCTCTTACCATTTCCAAAAACCACAAATCACCAATTTAGATCAAAGTACAAAATGAGGCAATAACATGGTTAATGGAAAGAAGTCTCCCAATTCGCCTAATTTTGCTTTTTTTAAAATTAATTATGAAAGTCCGCCAATGGATTAAAATAATAAGATTGAATTTAATCGAAATTAAAATAACAAAACTTTCAGGACATCAACCTGAACAATTATTGTAGACGTTATTCTTTTATTCAAAAAGACGTATAGTTCATAATTTATTTATATATCTTGGAAATTAGCTAACCTTCACTTGTAATGAATATAACAATGGTTAATCAGTGTGCCAAAAAAAGTATTTTCTGAGAATGCAATGAATGTTAAATTTTTTCCTAATTCTGAATGAGTCAAGGTTGTTTTTCAATTCAATGCATTTAAATTTAAAATAGCAATATTTTTGCACACATACAACCCTCTACTTTTCTCGAGACATTACAACGCGAGAAGACCACAAACCTGGAGCACCAAATAAGGCGATCGATGGTTTAAAACGTTCATGAAACTGCGTTTAAAAACCTTTACATACGGCGTAGTGTGATCGTGAAAATGTCCTCTGTATCAACCAAATGTACCTATGCTGGAAAATTGATGGTTACTGTCCAAAATTGGACCAAGATGTATGGAGAGGTTTACAGGAGGCAACAGACACACGTTTACAGTGTTCTTAGTAAATTACAAACGAGATGTGATTATACAAACATCCCCTTAGATAGTTTCAGTAAAAAATGTTCACGCTTTTCCATGAGTACGGAAAACAAGGTATAGCTTGTCTCAATTTATATCGTCTTGAAGCTTGTCTCATAAAAGGATTTATTTTCGGGTCTGCATTGTTAGTAGATAAACACGTTGTAAATGCCTACCTGATTGACATAACAAAGGGAACCTCTAAGTATTTTATGACAGGGCATCAGAGGCGGACTAAGGTAAAAAAAATAATATAGCAATTTCTTTTCAAGGCATCCGTTTTATTTTAAATAAATTACGAGTTTTAAACTAAATTATACGATAAATACAAATTACTCGTATTATACTTACAACAACAAGGATTCTTAACGACTGATACTAATTAGTAATTATTAATTTTAATTGTTATAGCACTGGGTGACGCATACCTAACCCAACCATGAGTGGACAACGTGTTTATCTACTAACAATTCAGAACCGAAAATAAATCCTTTTATGGGGTGGGTTTCGGGACGATATAAATTGAGACAAGCCATACAATGTTCGCAAGTTTGTTTACATGCAAGAGTCCATTGACTGTATAATCATTCTCAACATAGAGCGCCAGATTTTAATGTGCAACTCGTAAAAAATATCTCCGTAACGTTTCTGAATTTGTTTCATGATCATCATCATCATCATCATCATCAAATGGTGTTGTTTTCGTAAGAGTGCAAACAAAGTAATAAATGTTGTAAACTTTTGTCTTGCATACGAACAAAAAGTATGTTCATTAGAGTTACTTTGCAAATTTTACGATCTGTTAAGCTTCAATGAACATTGTTCCCCAATACGTTCGGAAGTTTCGAATTAATAATAAATTGAAGCTAGAAATTATCATCAGGTAGGTACCATACTTTATTAAGAAAATCATTAGACACCGATTTTTGCTCAAAAAAATACTTGCGGATCATACGAGTTATAAAAAGCTTTACCATGAAAGTAATAGATTGTTCACAGATTTGTTTGTGATCGATTGAGTCATTGTAAGTAGGTACTACTATATTCATGAAACAGTAACAAACGCCATGTGCATTTTAGCGCACAAAAATGTTCACAGCTTCATAGCCGTGAATGAACAAAAGCCCAATGTTCATCAGTTTTATTTAAACAAACATCGATCTTACTAATAAGCAAAATCGCGTAGATTCTTAGGAAATTTAAGTGTAATTAAACATTTGCACGAATAACAAGCAACAAATGACAAAAATGTTCGCATGAAGGGAAGTGTTCGTAATTATTGTTCCTTGAGTTAAAGCTGCGAGTCATTTTGCTACACTCAACAAAATGCAACTACATTATAGAAACACGGCACACCGAAAGTTGTCTAGTGGCACGAAATCGACGTCTGTGCCGTTATATATCTTGGAGTGTTTACACTGTTTACCGACCTATGACGAAAATCAACATGCATAGGTACATACGTTCGGTAAGTTTGTCCACGCCGCCAAGCACCTGTTGGCGCCTTTTAAGCTTCCCTCGTTTTTGCCCAATTCTGTCTGCAGTTCCTTTTGGTTTTTTTTTATATTTGTGTGCAGACAGCACCCCTCTACATTTTTGAAGGCGACATTGTACATCTGAATTTAAATGAATACGAATTATTGCAAATTCCTTCTTCATTTTATTAATTAATTATTTAACGAATATTTTAGTAATTAAGGTATCTAGGGCGTTATGAACTAAATAACGCCCGTGGTGCCCTCTTTACTTTATGTCATACTTTCAAGAAGTTGATTAAGATGATTAAAACAGATGATAACAATAAAATCAGTATAGACTCACATTTAACATCCTTGACCGCATCTATGGTGATGAGGCATAATTTTACATTTGCGGGCGTTATAAGAAATAACGCCCATTGCTATCTAGAATCCGGTTGTCATGTGGAGAGGCGTTATTTAGTCATTAATGTTTCTTGTTTCAGAGTTGTTATGGTGAAATAATAAGGTAGCATGACATAAAAAAAATCTTTTACTTGTTCATAACCAAATGTGGCAAAATCTATTCATAATACAGCCTTAAAGACTTTGGTTAAGAAACTGTAGACAGATGCTATACGAGTCCAAATGAGGCAGAGCCATAGAAATTAATTCTCGGAGTAAATTTGTCAAGCACAACGATTCTTATTATTAGCCTAAAAATATTCCTTTGGTAGGTACTTATTTTATGGAGGCCCCAAGAGTGTCCTGGCGGGACCTAGAATCGAACCCAGACGCGTTTTAAGGAGAAAAAATCGAAGTATACGCCTTCTTCTTTACAACAGCCCAAATTGTATTTCGTTCGAAGCAAAAATGTTTTTGAAATATCAAGCTTTTACGAAAAGGAAAAATGACCCTATCGATGAATACTTGGTTCGGAAATTTCAAATTTTTATTTTGAGTAGTTCCTCGTAAACCTCTACGTACCCAGCTGTCAGTTGGTAAGTGTCATGTTCAATGGAAATACTTTCTTCGATAATTGGTAACAGTGTTCGCGCGTTCCTGTGAAACTTGAAGTAGGTAGTGTTCCTATTTCTTAGTTACTTTTAAATGTAGAAGTTTCCAAGCGATTCCCTGAAAAACGTGGAAACGCCAAGTGTGCAAGTAATAAAATGAAAAATGTTCGCATTTCAAATTCCGGTTGATGTTCACGTAGACATGTTCATGACAGATTTTTAGAACATTTATTTCCATCTTTTATGAATTAATAGGCGCAGGATACAATAATTTTTCACACTCATTTTTAACTTCTGAAATACAAATTTCCACTGATATTGTTATTAAGGCACGTTTTATGAAAGGAAGAGAATACGTAAAGGAGGTGGAGACTAAAGAGACCTTAATTGCACATGTTCCCGTGGGAAAAGGTCAAGGAAAGGATAATACAGAAGCGTGGACAGTGGCCATGTTATGGTAGGATTATGGATGAAATTAGGTATACCAGAAAATAAAAATAAGAGAACTCATAAGAGGAAAAGGAATTATGTGACAAGACTAGCAAAAAATATAAAAAAAAAACAATGACAACCTAGGGAGACAAAGAAAGATGGAAGAAAACAAAACATGAGTTGATTTCGAATTTCGAGAAGTCATAAAGAATAAAAAACGACTGTTCAATTATGTAGGAGAGAAGCTCGTGGAGTCTCGCATCCTCTGATAGTGAGAGATCTGGATAACAAGAGTAACGCCGGAGGGAGTCGATGCAAGCACTAATTTACCCTTGCAAAAAACTTTCCCGTGTTTACTGCAATGACGTATTAAATAATAGCTATTTATGATATGAGTGTTAAAAGTACTATTTTATTTTGTGAGTGAAAAGTTTGCGAAACGAGCGAAGCGAGTGGAGCAATTTCACGAACAAAATAAAAGTTACTTTTAACACAAATATTATACAAAGTTTTTTGTACAACTGTTCTATTTTGATAACAAAATAGAAAAATTAATACATATTTCCATAAACTGTCATTTTGACGTCTCTTGTCAGTTAATTATTTTTTGACGTTTCAACAATTATTACCGTATTTTGAGGTTAAGTGAGCGTGTTATGTGACGCGGTATTACCTTAGTTACAAAGAAAAAAAAAATTGGTTACAGCTCTACTATTGGCTAGTTTTACAAATATTTTTAATACTAGTGTTAAAAGTATTTTTTTCCACTACTAGCTGTGAAGTTGACAATTATTGCGTATCCTAGACAACTGAGAAGTTTAATTTCTCTACTTTAGTGGTCAATAATCTATAATATTATTAACCTAGGTTAATAATGGGAATTTGCATTCCTGTGCTACCTACTTGATTTTTACAAGAAATTTTTTTATTTTTAATTTGTGTCTTAAATTTGACTAGTAGTGGAAAAAATTGTATATACACCACGGTGGTGAAGCCATTTATAGACCTCGCACCTTATTCCGCTCGGGGCAAAGCCCCTCGCGAAATAATCTTGGTGCTCGGTCAATAATAACAGTCTTCACCACCTTGGTGTATAATATACTATTAACACGCTACTATGTAAACGTCATCTTTTAACACTCTTGACAGCCGTTAAAACTGTCACTTTTAATGACAGTTGTACAAAAAATAGTTTTTTGCATAATAACTCAAAATAAAATAGTTTTTGCGTATTAACTCAAAAAAATAAAAAATAAATTTATAGTGTGTGGTATAGTTGTAATCAGAAAACGATTTTAGATTTTCTCCTGAAATAGTATATAGGATATGTCATAAATATTTTGTTAATTTCCGGATAGAAAAAAAGAAGAAATATATATTGTGTGGTGTAGTTGTAATCAGAAAACGATTTTCGATTTTCTCATGAAATAATACCTATACAGAATATGTCATAAATATTTTTAATATTTTGTTGCATGTCGTATGTCCTCTACTTCACTGTACAATTTTACTTCTTCATCTTTGTTAGCAAAACAGAAAGAAATAAATGTAGTGCCAATAGTTTTTGACTATATCTATAATTTTTCCAAAAATAAAAAAAAATGCTTGGAGCAGATTTTGAGAAAATCGATTTTTAATTTTTGACCAACTTAGGGCACCGATGAATTGGCCACGTTAAATTTTTGTTTTTAAGATTATAAGGAAAAGAAAAAGTTCTGGACATCCTTTGGCTACAATTTTCAATTTTATTCAGATGACATCAGAGCAAAGCTTAAGCCATAAATGAGGCGGGAAGAAAATATATAGCGTGAACGGACGACGAGCACATAGAGTCACTGAAACAAATAATACAGATGGATGAAAATTGTAAATACAGTTTCAACGAAGTGGAACGTATCACCTATCTGAGCACTGTGTTTACTAGAATGCCGGAACGGAAGTAGGGCAAGTCCAAGCAAGACTAGCGGCTGGAAAAAGTTGTTGAGAAATGTTTTCAGGAGCAAAGTGATCTCGAGAATTGCAAATTTGTAAGGTCAATAATAACATACGGAAGTGAAGTATGGGTAGGGCCAAAGGCGATATAGAACAAGAAGAACTGTATGGTGAGTGAAACGTAACAAAGGTAATGAAAGCCCAGAAGATCAGATGGTTGGGGTACATCTTGAGAATGGACAACAGGGTTCCAAAAATAATTATGAGTAAGACTATAGGCGGAAAAAGAAGAAAAGGAAGATGGAAGAGAATCTCGAAAAAATGTGAAAGACGGAAGTGGAAAACCCTTTCATGATAAAGTAATGGTTTCGAGCTTTTGCTAAACCCATTGAACAAGAATCAAACGTCGCTATGGCACCTTTCATGACAAAGTAAGGCTTGCAAAAGTAATCGAATGCCATTTTCTTTAAACGATATTTTGATCGTTTTTAACCGATTTTGTGTGCAGAAATATTATCTTTAACCTCCCACAAACGTCTAATCAACTGTCGGTGGACGCTAGAAACCAGGTAGATCATGAAACAGCTGTATCATAAATTGCGAGAGGAAGAAAGCAATGTTCACGAAATTGTTTCTTTTGGCTGAGCGCTTTGTTCGATATTTAACAAACAAAAACAGAAAAACTGAACAATTATTGCTTTTTATAAATAAGGTGTTCACGGAAATGTTGCTCGCAGATGAAATGTTCGCGTTTTTAGATAACTTTCATCCCATTTATGGTAAATAGATTTATTGGCAATTGTTTTTACGACCTTAGCTACAAATGGCACTTTCACTCACATAACCTCGTTATTCTCACCATCGTTTTGCGTTTTGAGCTCCCTTCAACGGTAGCCATCACGTGCATAAAAATCGTCTTAACCCAAATAAAGCGGTTTAAATCCGCGATATAATGTGATTAAAGCGAAAAATTCCACCGCGCGAATACAGTGTTGAAATGTGAAGGTGGTAAACATTTTTTTTTAGAAAACATAAATTATGTTGAAATAAATAAAGACTGTTATTCAATCTCGTAAATCAGGTTTACTGCTTGTGGTAATTAGTATAAGCTTATAATTGATTGTTTAAACCTTATAGACTGATTTATTATTATTTATAGACTCATGCTCTTTTTTTATATAAGTAACAAAAAGCGATCCGACGGACGGCTTAATTGTCTCGGTGATATTAATTTTGATTTCCACCCTCGTTTATAATTGTGTAATCTGATAAGTAGATAAATATCATAACATGTGTTGAGTGTTTTTAAGGGCAGGCCTGACAACCTATTACAGTGATAATCCTCTTAAATATAAAGTGGGGTGAATACGATCGAGATTAGATAAACTTATTGAGTGTTTGCAAGAATTACTTTATGATCTTGGGGAGTTGAACGAGTAAATCACCCACAATTCTACTCTTAATAAAGATCCTCACAAGTTAACTGACCGACAAAATTCCAAAGCTTTTAGGTCCATTGTTACACGGCAAAAGTCAGTTACCAGGTGTTATATAGGTTCTTTCAATCTGTGTGAGAAGAGAAAAAAGGCTTACAAGTGTAATATTCCATCATATTTTGGTTGTAACGGTAGGCAGTTGTGAGATCCATTGCCGCCCCCGGTGTACGAAACGACAAAAGTGATGCTAAACTTGCGGTATCCAGATTGCCGAAGTCACTTCACTATTAATTTAACACAGATCACTTTCTTAAACTGAAAAAATTTTTAAGGAGCTTTTTCATTTTTCCTGTCACTAGCTCATTGCACCCCCCCTTTTTTTTTTGAATTTGTGTTCGTGTTATGACTAGAAGCGACGCTATCCGTCGGGATGCTGCTTAGGGAGCTTTAAGCCGAACGCGACGCGATGTTTACAGGAGTACTGAACGGATAAGCGAGTCCTGACAGTTTTTGGGGGAGGAGTCGGGATTGTCACAGTGGTTGGAAACCAAACGTGGATGCATAACACCTTGAAATCAAAAATCTTGGCCACTAATTAATTAATTAAGTAATTTCGTCGAATACGCCTACGTTTTTTTAGACTTTTCAATTAATTTCACAAACGTAACGTGTAATCCGACATTTCCTCTCATCCTAATATGAGGTTTACATTAGGGTCGGTCGTACGCATTAAGGGTGCTTTTTAAGCGCATGACTTTATTGGATCCACCCCTGATTAAGGATTGGCGGTTTTCAAGTGCCTGACGGACGCCTGCGCTAATAACCGTTTATTTTTAGAAAAGTTGTGGTCCATCGTTTCAATTCACTTTTAGATTCGATTTGTGCGTGTACGCATTTCCTATTCGGGAATTTTACGTTTTAAGGATATACATATGTATTCGAAACCCTTTAATAACCACATCGCGCGCGCCCATGAATTTTCATGATAAAATCCTCTCGATCTACACCACTTCAAATTCGAACCGAAACTAAATCAAAAGGAAATTAATATTTTAGATTACAAAGATTTAATTCTCATGACAATCCCCACCACGAAACTCGAGGGTTTCTTTTTCTCGAGTTTTACACCACGGATCGGATTTCAGTTTCCCACAGATTTTATTGGGAAATTCTCGTTGTTTCTTTTCTCCAGTAAGTATAAGTACAAATTGGGCGAATAATGTTTAGGTGGATGAAATTTTACGGCTCGCGGTCTCATAGTAATTGTTGTCGACATACCGATGGTATTTACCATCAAGAATGGTATTACACGGCCGGAAGGTGTAAAGCGTGGAGTTATGGCCCGAGGAGGACTCTCAGGTGTAACCGATCCTTTCGTGCAATCGATACCTAGGATATCGTATACTGGGAACAAATATATAAACCACTTTCATTCACAAAAACGTTCGTGTTTTGATTTTTCTCTTTCATTCACAAGTCAAATACGCGTCCAACTTGAGACGCTAATGGCGTGTGCAATAAAGAGATTATTCCAAGAATGTCTTGGCACAAGGAAGTTCCCTTAAAATAGTTTAAACAAAAAGGTTTCGATTAATTTTCTAGGATTTTCTTAAAAAAAAAAGTGACCATTAGTTTAATTTTCCGCGGACATTTTGCTAATGTTTGCAGTTGTTCGCTCATTTATAAAATTAAATTGAACAATCGAAATGTCAACAATTTAAAATGATATTCAACTTTAACGTAAATTTTTTAAGAGAATTTGGGCTCACTCCATAATTCCAAAAAATCACACTTATTTCACTAATTACACACAATCACCGCAAATTATAATGTAAAAGAATTGTAATTACCGTCTAATTGCATCTAATTTTCTAACACTTCAATTAGCAATTGAGTTAGCGGCTCATTTAGTTTTTTAGTTATTTTGGAGGTGCCATTAAACTCAGTTTTAGTATTTAATTAGTATCCAAAAATCATTAATTAGAATAATAACTGCAAATCATAATGTAAAACAGTAGTAATTAACGCCTAATTCTACTTCACTGCATCTATTTTTCTAACGTATCAATGAGCGATTAAGTTAGCGCTTAATTTAGTTTTTTAATTTTTTTTTGAAGGGAAATTAGACTCACTTTTAAGTATTTACTTTATAGTTAGCATTAAAAAATCACATTCATTAAAACAATAACGGCAAATCAACATGTAAAATACTCGAGTAATTAACGCCTAATTATACTACACTGCATCTAATTTTCTAACGTATCAATGAGTAATTAAGTTTGCGCCTAATTTAATTTTTTAGTTATTTTGGATTTGGAAGGGCAATTAGACTCACTTTTAGTATTTACTTTATAGTTAGCATAAAAAAACATCACATTCATTTCAATAATTAAAACAATAACTGCAAATCAAAATGTAAAATAGTCGAGTAATTAACGCCTAATTGTACTACACTGCATCTAATTTTCTAACGTATCAATGAGCAATTAAGTTAGCGCCTAATTTAGTTTTTTAGCTATTTTGGAAGAGAAATTAGACTCACTTTTAGTAGTTATTTTATAATTAGCATAAAAAAATCACGTTAATTTCACTACTTAAAACAATAACTGCAAATCAAAATGTAAAATAGTCGTAATTAACGCCTAATTGTACTACACTGCATCTAATTTACTAACCTATCTATGAGCAATTAAGTTTGCGCCTAATTTAGTTTTTTAGTTATTTTATATAATATTTTATTTCCTCGATCATAAAGTACAGTTTTATAAAGAGGGTAAGTAGGTACGTTCTTTTTCCTATAAAATTACAAATACCTACAGATTATTTTGCACCTAATTTAACATTTAGTTATATTTTTTATTGAATGAATTGCAAATCCAGCTAAATATTTAAGACACCCCTAACTCTTAACCAACTGCTTCCTGATTGCTGAGCACACATCGGTCTCGTTTCATTCATTTTGTATGAACTATTCTCTAAAGTGTAATTAATTCCAAATTGTTGCATCAAAGAGTATTTTATAATCGTCTAATTACACACAAGTGCATATAATTTTCCAATCCTTCGATCTTAAGTTACACTTCATAAAGATGTACGTTCCTTTCTGCGCTAGATTGGGAATGGAAACTAATTTGCGCCTAATTTAATTTTATTTATTCCTTAATTGTAACTCAGAATCTAAAGGAATATTTATAAACGTCTAATTGTAGTCAATGGCATATATTTTTCGCATTATATTTTATAAGGAACCCATGCGTTTCGACTAAGATCATAAATGAAAATGGAATGGCTCCTAATTTAATCTTATTTATTCTTTAATTGCAAATTAGAATCTAAAGGAATATTTGTAAACGTCTAATTGTACTCAATGGTATCTAATTTTGGTATTCCTCGATTATAAATTATATTTACAAGGAACCTACGCCTTCTCCCATTAAGATCATAAATGAAAATGGAATGGCGCCTAATTTAATTTTATTCATTCCTTAATTGTAAATTAGAATCTAAAGGAATATTTGCACTCAATTGTATCTAATTTTGGTATTCTTCGATTATAAATTAAGTATGTTTTATAAGGAACCCATGCCTTTCCCACTAAGATCATAAATGAAAATGGAATGGCGCCTAATTTAATTTTTTTCATTCATTAATTGTAAATTAGAATCTAAAGGAATATTTGTACTCAATGGTATCTAATTTTGATATTCCTCGATTATAAATTATGTTTTATAAGGATAAACGCAAGGAGGGATCGTCAAGAGTGCGGAATTCCACCATCTTATCACGAGATAAAAACCTCAGCATGTCAACTGAGGTGATATAACCAAAACAGTTTGTCCTTGTAAACGGTTTAAGACAACAATTTCAGTAAAGTAAAATTGAATGGAATAGTCAGCTCCAAAATCCGTAAGAGCATCGGTTCTGGAGTGTATACGGGAGCAATGGACGGCACCACAGAATCTCCGTAAGCCTAGGAGATAAAGCCACCGTGATTCCAGGTGAGATATATGCGATTCTGGCAGCGACTGCTCAGCTATTATACGAAAACCTTCTTAAAAAGAAAGCAGCGATTACAATGGTGGATTCATATGCGATATACAAATGTTAAAAAATATCACACTAGTGTGGGGGTACCGGAAACCGCAAGCAGACGAGCTTGCAAGCGACCTGAACCGATCGGTGCGATTAGGTACAAACATGGTCATAAAAGAGACTCGGGCAAAACTCGCAAAAGAGCATTGCAGATATTCCAAAATTCCAGTACGAAACCATTCCATAATCGTAATGGAGAACCCAAATTAAGGAGAACGAACATGTAACTACGACAGAGAATACACACTCACACAGCATGGTAGTGGCCAATAGGCCGCGGTATGCAAGGGTTGTGGTTATCTGCCATAATGTGTGGTATATGCAAAATATCTACGTGGAAATAAAAAGATTACAAGCAACAAAGATTTGCATCACTGGACTTTGTTAAAAATACAACCATTATTGATTTCAAGTTTCCAGTTTCCAGTGTTTCAGGTTTTATGCTGCAAGGTTTAAGTTTCAACATTTGGAACGAAAATGGATTGGTTTTCGCTTTTTAAAATAGCAACTCACAACCCTTTTTCCAGCCGCACCAAGCTACCGATGTTTATGTGGCAAATGTCGATTCCTCCTTCGATAACCTAAGGGAAGTTAATACGGGTTTGATTCTCTGGACATTTGCCACGAAGCAAGTAATCCAGTTCCCCAGGCTGGTATTCGCAAGGTAGCTACAGGGATAGACAAAGAGAGCGGGACGGGCGGGATGTAATACTTGCACCTAACCCAAGTTGACATGTCGGGATGAAGCCATAGTGGTGGCATCAGATGGCAACGGATCATAGAGGAATTAAAAGAGAATCTGGATACGGCCACGGCAGAGTAGCTTAAAGACGTAAGAAAAGACATTGAAGGGAAATTTAATTGAGAATCAAAGACAGGCTACTCTTCGGAAGGAAAGGGGTCCGGGACTAAGAAAAGTGTTTTTATAAGGGGCGTGGGTGGACGAGCTGGTGGACGAAGTGAAAGTAGCGACAGTAGTAAGGACCAAGAAGACGTCGATATCAAAGATTATCAGACAACTCGTTCGGTGGCAAAAACGCAACTATCCTCTTGAACACTAAAGACGCGGACCGCCTCATAAAGGTGTCCTTAATTAGGATCGGCATCTCCGATTTCCCGGTAGAAGCCAGAGTACGAATAAATAAATGCTTTAGATGCTGATGGCAATACGGGCATAACGCCAAAGATTGCAGAAATGGTGAAGTGAATATGATAAACCGTTGCTACAGGTACCAGAGACCAGACTGCCAAAACCAAATCAAGTACTGCTCAACCTGTGGCCAGGACGGGCATATATCAGGCACTACAATATGCAAGGCATATAGAAGAGCAATAAATGTCGAGAGAAGGCAAAGAGTGAACCGTATATCAACGACGGTTGAGGAGGAAAAAACACGTAAGGATAACAATACTACACCAAGCCAAGCTACCGCATCTCACGAAAACAAGGAAGTAGACCAGGCCAAGATGGCACATTGTCAAAAACATAATGGCAGACATCGGGTGTGCGACCCAAGAACCACCCACTCAACCTAAAGTAATGCTAACGCAGTTCTGAGTTGAAGAAGGTACCAACCAATGGATGTGGAAAGGGGGTTTTTAGTGGGTTTCGCTAACCGCACACTCCCTCCTCGAACGCGCGGGTGAGGAGAGTTCTGCGCCCAGATTTTCCTCTACCACGCATTAAAAAAAAGTAAACGCATAGGGAAAACCACCCTTTGAGGTATACCCGTTAGCAATCCAATCCAAGCAAGGCAATGGCAACACTCAGAGGGCGATAATAAATTAAGAACAATTTTGAATAAAACATCAAAGATTCTTTAATTAAAAAGAAAATTTACAAGCCCGACTATGATTCACATTAATTAAAATTGTTGACATGGTGATTCGGCCTGAAAATACGTTAATATGATCACTCCGTGATCAAGTTTTGGTGGTATAGCTTGTCTCAATTTATATCGTCTTGAAGCTTGTCTCATAAAAGGATTTATTTTCGGGTCTGCATTGTTAGTAGATAAACACGTTGTAAATGCCTACCTGATTGACATAACAAAGGGAACCTCTCGGTATTTTGTGGCAGGGCATCAGAGGCGGACTAAGGTAAAAATATTAATATAGCAATTTCTTTTCAAGGCATCCGTTTTATTTTAAATAAATTACGAGTTTTAAACTAAATTATACGATATACAAATTACTTACAACAACAAGGATTCTTAACGACTGATACTAATTAGTAATTATTAATTTGAATTGTTATAGCACTGAGTGACGCATACCTAACCCAACCCTGAGTGGACAGGTAGGCATTTACAACGTGTTTATCTACTAACAATGCGGATTTGAAAATAGAGATCCTTTTATGGGGTGGGTTTCGGGACGATATAAATTGAGACAAGCCATACGATGTTTGGTTCAGATGAGAGATGAACTCCGAAGAATTATAGAACATAGTGAAGGATGGCAAGAGATTATCGACGATTGTTCAATCAATCTACACCGTGTCCAAGATAAGAATGCACAGCATGGGGATCTTGAAAACGGTAGAAGATACAGGGTGGCTTAAATTAGAAAAAAGTTGCGCTATTTAGAGTATGTTCACATGCTGGCCGCAAAAGTTCATTATTGTTTATCGTTTTCAAAATTCTCAAAAAAATGTGATTTTTTGGATTTTCGTTTCTTTTCATTTTTTTATTTATTTTAACTGATATTAAAAAACTACCGACACTTTCTCATTGCCACTTTTTAAGCTCTACAAAATGGCGTGTTCAAATTTTTAATCCGACGTTTCGTATCCGAGAAACCATCATCAACTTTATGTTTTTATATGGCCTCAAACAAAGAGACACTCTGTATTCGGTAGCATTATTCATTACAAATTCAACGATGTATCACACATTATGGTTTTGAAGCCAAAAAATGGGAAAAACGCGAGTTATAAGGTTTTTTATTTTTTAAATTAGTAGGCGCTGGTACAATAACAGAAACACAATGTCAAAAAATTATAATAATTGCTCAAATAGGTTGCCACTATTTTCTAGACACAAGTATGCTCTGTCTACAGAAGAATTCAAAACATGGTCTAACATTTCTGGTGTGATTGTATTAACTGCTGCTAAAACCAATGCCAATAACTGTTCTTCATTTTCAAAAATGGCGTCATACACTTGGTTTTTTAAATAACCCCGCAGGAAAAAATCCAATGGGGTTAAGTCAGGTGATCGGACTGGCCAGGCTACTTCACTGTGAGTTCCAATGCATTTTCCAGGAAACCTCTGGGACAAATATTCTCGCACATTTCTTGAATTATGCGCTGGGGCACCATCTTGCTGAAACCAGCAGTTGTTAACCATAAGTAATGGTAATTCATCCAAGGCATTCTCCAAATCAATCTGCAGTAGGTCGAGATATCGTTCGGAATTTAAATTGTTGTGATAAATAAAAGGTCCTATTATTCTGCCACCCAAAATGCCTACCCACAGATTAAATCCAAATCGATGTTGATGCCTTGCTTCTTTTATTAAATGAGGATTGTCTGTTGCCCAATAATGTTTGTTACGCCGGTTGAAAATGCCATTGTTGGTTATCATGCTCTCATCAGACCAAATTACTTTAAAAGGAAAATTTTGATCTTCTTCACATTTTCTGGTATACCATTCACAAAAACTTGCTCGCCTTCTCTCGTCATCAGGTCTAAGACCCTGGCAAATTCTAAATTTATAGGGATGAAATTTATTCTTTTGTAAAACGAAATGGGCTGTAGATCTAGCTACTCCAGTTCGACGTTCAATTAGTCTTGTTGATATTTCAGGATTTTCAACAACCATTTGTAAAACAGTAGTCGCCTTTTCTTCGTTGGATTGTTTTTTACGAGATACAACAGGTTTTTTAAATGAGCCAAATTCCTTTAAATTAGATACCAAACGTCTAAAAATGGATTTTTCAGGTTGTCTTCGTTCAGGATAATTATCAGAGTAGGTACATATATTCAGCAGCTACACAATTTTTGCGGCACAAGATGTAACACGTCAACATATCAAATTTTTCTTCGTTTGTGAAACGTTCTCTTTCCATGGTAACACTTGTAAATAAATTAAAGGCACGAAGCAACAAACTAACGAATAAGTAACTTTAACAAGAACAAAAATTAAAACACTTCAAATTCCCGTAAAAACAACTTACACAACACCAAATTACGTTTTCAACAATAATGTGACAGATAAAACATAAATATTGCGATTATTCCAATGCCTACTAATTTAAAAAATAAAAAACCCATTTTTTGGTTTCAAAACCATAATGTGTGATACATCGTTGAATTTGTAATGAATAATGCTACCGAATACAGAATGTCTCTTTGTTTGAGGCCATATAAAAAAATAAAGTTGATGATGGTTTCTCGGATACGAAACGTCGGATTAAAAATTTGAACACGCCATTTTGTAGAGCTTAAAAAGTGGCAATGAGAAAGTGCCGGTAGTTTTTTAATATCAGTTAAAATAAATAAAAAAATGAAAAGAAACGAAAATCCAAAAAATCACATTTTTTTGAGAATTTTGAAAACGATAAACTATAATGAACTTTTGCGGCCAGCATGTGAACATACTCTAAATAGCGCAACTTTTTTCTAATTTAAGCCACCCTGTATCTTCTACCGTTTTCAAGATCCCCATGCTGTGCATTCTTATCTTGGACACGGTGTATTGTTATTCCCTCTTCTTTCTTCTTCTGCCCTTCAAAATCTCCCCCCCCCCTCCCATTTAGTTTTTTGTCCAAATTCTCTTTTCTCTTTCCTCATCCCAGTCGAACCTCCTTTCTTTTATCCACATCTTTCTGTAGCCCACCTTAACTCTATTAGCATTTTCTCCCTTCCACCTTCGTTATCTTTCTATCCATCGACGATTGTTCTATTCGTATAATTAAATGGATTTGGATTTTGGAGCGATTTTGGAACTGATTCACTTCCTCTCTTGTTTCGTATCAAAACCGAACACGTTTATTGCACCAGAAAAGATAGGAAGTGATTGTAAATGGTAAATATATATAAATCGGAGCAATTACGTAAAATGTCTAATAAATTATAATTAATTTTATTCAACGTACGAACGTAGTATTAGAAAAACAAAATGAACGGAAAAATTATTGATGACCTTTTCAGTCATAACATAAACGAGTAAATTAGAAGTCAACGTAGTGCATAAAAGTGATTAATGAGACGTCAGTAAGTATTTTGAAGTGAATTTGTAGCATGATTGCAAAGTTTTCTCTTGGGATTATCGCAAACTATTCTCCACTAACACTGATTACATCCCACCCTATTTTGCATATCTATTATCGCCGCGCGCGCGTTTACGTTTATTTTATAATTATTGCACAAGTTTCCACAACGGAAAATCTTCTCGATTCTGTCAATATTTTTTTTACAACTCAATATTATTTTAATCAGTTAATGCATTTTTTTCTGGAGTGCATTATTTAGGTAGTTAAATGAATGGGTGCACCACGCGGGCGCGTGTCTGTGTGTGTCGTACGCTTGGTCGATTATCGTATTATAAAGAGGGTTTTTTAGCACTTGCTAACTATCGAAATTAAACCACTTTTTTTTATCAAAATATTCCAGCTTTGAAGTAGAAAATTTATTTGCGAAGCAAATGCAGCTTTAGTAATTTCTTGTAGGAGTGGTGAGGAAAAAAAAAAGCCTCAAAATGACGACGATAAATCTGCTTGAGAAATGATACTAATTTATTTGGCAATTCTAGACGAAAAACTCCCCACCGCTCGAAATTTCTTATGCACAAAAGTGTTTTCGGGGAAATTTCAGTTTTACATAAATTTGATTGAGGCTTCCTTAACTATACGTATGACAAATGTTCAGTTTTATTACCTTTAACACCCTGACAAGTACTAAATACACGGAATACTAAATATACAGTAGATGCTCACATGTGCGTTAACATACAATAAATCAACAACTGATTTTTTTGACGCCATTTTTCTCAAAAGAGTGCGAGGAGAGATTCGAAAAATTTTTGTGCGTGTGGTCGATACGGTTTTTGGGTCGAAAGTGTAACGACGGGTGTGCCAAGAATCAACGGTGTGTGACCCATACTCACTTCTGCCCATTGAACAAATTTAACACTGTTGCTTTCTAATACTGATTCATTGCACATCAAGCTGCCATAAAAAAATAAAAATCGCTGGTATTAACATGGAAAAATCGTTGCGTGGTACATCAAAGTTTAATTTCCATAAGGAATACACGGGACTAAACACCCTCTTTATAACGGGAAGTAACTGGGATATAAGAAAATCTGCTTAGATTCCCGGGAAAGAGATTGATATTGTAATCTGCTTAGTAAAAATTGCCTGCCGCGGAGTGTGTACATATTATCATACTATTACGACACGTCAACGGATGATATATGAAGCAACTACCGACCAGTCGACCAGAAAAATACTCCATCTTACTCGGAATTACATATATATTTACCTAGAAGGCATTTAATGACAATTATGGACTGTTAGAAAAACTCGATGAAAACCGGATTTAAAAATATACCTAACATTAAACTAATTAATTGGTTAATTTACACTTACAAATTATGGCCTTGTTTACTGTCTAAAAGACTAGTTTTTTTTAACATTTATACAGGTTGCCGTGTAATTTTAAGATTCCAAACTCTGTTAAGAATTTTTTGTTATTACAAACAAGGTTTTCCCATTTAAATGATGAGCTTGCGACATAAAGAACCTCTTGTGACGAGAAATACATTTCTTATTCATAAAAAAGTACAGGCTAGGAACATCTTCAGTCAGTTTAGTATGTACTTGAAGAAAACCTTTGTGGATATGTAACGAGCTCAGCAGGTTCCGATCTGGATTAAATCTTTTACAATAATCTTCTCGACTCCTAACGATTTTCAATACTCTGCAATTCCTTTAATCTCATCTAAAGCCCTCCATGCCTTCAATCGATTCGTTACTTAGCATATTTGCACTTGCTCGCCCAGTCACTTGTTTGGTAGTTCATCCGTACCAACAAAACTCTTTCTACCAATAACTGCTTGATCTCGTGTTCTAATATCTCAAATAGTGGCAAAATTTAGCTGCCACTTCACGGAGTACTCCAGTGTAAAGAAAAACAGGAGATACCTTAGTATACAGAAATGCCGAAAAAACTGAACTTCAGTTCTAATTAAGGCCGATATCAATCAATTCAAGTAATCGCTTTAAAAATGTGCACAAATGTTTTTGGCGTGGTGGTCGTCATGACGAAGCAGGTGCTAGTCCAAACGATGGTTAATTTACGAAAGATTGTAACCGGCTTGGGCATATACGTAAAAAAGAACTGAACACGTTGCTTGGTGTAAAAGGCAAACGATTTGAACAGGAAACTGTAGATATCAATAGGGATGAGGAAGACGACTATAGGAATCACTCCATACGTTAGTATGTGGGTAACATTCTAATTGTGTTGTCCAACAAACAAAAATAATTTAAATGATAAAAAGGTATCCATTGAAGAAAGCCCAATGCGAGTTTTTATGCCAACCAAATCTGTAAAGCTGCGTGTATTATCTGAACCATATCTGTACAAAAAGGTGAGAAGTAACTCAGAACACATATCCCCCTCCCTCTCTCCCGCTTACTTTCTCTTGCTTTTATCACCCTTCGTTACCTTTTCGTACTCTAATGGGTGTCGGATGGGCTCAAAATCTTCCCGGAATTTCATTTAATCTTTTACTTGGTCCTCGTGGTTTTCTGTTACATCCCTTGCTAATTTCAAGCAGTAAGTTATCTTATTTTCAGACCCAAATGTATGCCCGATCAGCTAATTCGCCCGATTTAGAATCTTTTCTAATTTCTTCTATTATCTTTCACTGGGCCCTCCCGGTTTCGCTTTACCTCCCTTCTTGCAAGATTTAAATATCTTCTCTCAGGCTCCATGAAGAATATCGGATGAGCTCATTCGTTTTATTCGAAATCGTCTCTAATTTCTTCTATTCTCTCATTTCATCTTTCACTTGGCCCTCTCGGTTTTCTTTTACCGCCCTTTTTGCAGGTTTTAAATATCTTATTTTCAGGCTCCCTCATACCCTAAAGGATGTCGAATGAGCCCATTCGCTTTATTTGAAATCTTCTCTAATTTCTTCTTTTCCTTCATTTTCTTCACAGTCCACTCCACATTTCACTTTCTTCTTTTCATACCCCCTTGCTAATTTCAAGGATCATTTTCAGCAGTATGTTATCTTCTTTTCAGACCAAAATGGAAATCAGGCTTCATAAAGAATGTCGGATGAGCTCATTCGTTTTATTCGAAATCGTCTCTAATTTCTTCTATTCTCTCATTTCATCTTTCACTTGGTCCTCTCGGTTTTCTTTTACCGCCCTTCTTGCAGGTTTTAAATATCTTATTTTCAGGCTTCCTCATACCCTAAAGGATGTCGAATGAGCCCATTCGCTTTATTTGAAATCTTCTCTAATTTCTTCTTTTCCTTCATTTTCTTCACAGTCCACTCCACATTTCACTTTCTTCTTTTCATACCCCCTTGCTAATTTCAAGGATCATTTTCAGCAGTATGTTATCTTCTTTTCAGACCAAAATGGAAGTCAGGCTTCATAAAGAATGTCGGATGAGCTCATTCGTTTTATTCGAAATCGTCTCTAATTTCTTCTATTCTCTCATTTCATCTTTCACTTGGCCCTCTCGGTTTTCTTTTACCGCCCTTCTTGCAGGTTTTAAATATCTTATTTTCAGGCTTCCTCATACCCTAAAGGATGTCGAATGAGCCCATTCGCTTTCTTTGAAATCTTCTCTAATTTCTTCTTTTCCTTCATTTTCTTCACAGTCCACTCCACATTTCACTTTCTTCTTTTCATACCCCCTTGCTAATTTCAAGGATCATTTTCAGCAGTATGTTATCTTCTTTTCAGACCAAAATGGAAGTCAGGCTTCATAAAGAATGTCGGATGAGCTCATTCGTTTTATTCGAAATCGTCTCTAATTTCTTCTATTCTCTCATTTCATCTTTCACTTGGCCCTCTCGGTTTTCTTTTACCGCCCTTCTTGCAGGTTTTAAATATCTTATTTTCAGGCTTCCTCATACCCTAAAGGATGTCGAATGAGCCCATTTGCTTTATTTGAAATCTTCTCTAATTTCTTCTTTTCCTTCGTTTTCTTCACATTCACACTTCACTTTCATCTTTTCATGCTTCTATATACCCAAATTGATGTCGGGTGAGCTCATTCGCCTAATTCAGAATCTTCTCTAATTCCTTCTATTCTTTCATTTCATGTTTCACGTGACCCTCTTGGTTTCCTCTTACCTCCTTTGCTAGTTTCAAGTATCACTTTCTTCTTTTCAGGCTTCTATGGCCAAATGGATGTTGAATGAGCTCATTCGCCTACTTCAGAATCTTCCATAATTTCTTCTATTCTTTCATTCCTCTTTCACTTGACCTTCTTAGTTTTCCCTTACCTCCGTTGCTGCTTTTAAACTATATCTTTTGGTGATACAGTTATGAAAACATTTGGCAAAGGTGCATCGAGATATGGTGACGTTTTGATACTTTGGTAAAAGCTACCTTCAGTACATAAGGGAAATCCACATAGACCTACTTTAGCACATTTGGAATTCTTTATTTTTGAAATCTACTGGAATATAAGAGGTATATCTTATGAATTTAAGATCTTGGCTTCTGGCTTATTTTTATGATAATGTTGGAGAGTGGATTGGGACCACAGAGTTCTAGGGCTAAATCGCTTTGAAACCTAGAATTGATGGAATACTTGCAATATTAACACGATAAGCTTAATATCGTGGCGTCTTACACTTAGAAACTTGAAATGTAAGAATCTAGAACTATCGTGGAATCTTACACTTAGAAACTTGAAATGTTAGAATCAAGAATTATCGTGGAATCTTTACACTTAGAAACTTGAAATGTTAGAATCTAGAATTATCGTGGAATCTTACACTTAGAAACTTGAAATGTAAAGAATCTAGAATTATCGTGGAATCTTACACTTAGAAACTTGAAATGTTAGAATCAAGAATTATCGTGGAATCTTTACACTTAGAAACTTGAAATGTTAGAATCTAGAATTATCGTGGAATCTTACACTTAGAAACTTGAAATGTAAAGAATCTAGAATTATCGTGGAATCTTACACTTAGAAACTTGAAATGTTAGAATCTAGAATTATCGTGGAATATTACACTTAGAAACTTGAAATGTTAGAATCTAGAATTATCGTGGAATCTTACACTTAGAAACTTGAAATGGTAGAATCTAGAATTATCGTGGAATATTACACTTAGAAACTTGAAATGTAAGAATCTAGAACTATCGTGGAATCTTACACTTAGAAACTTGAAATGTTAGAATCAAGAATTATCGTGGAATCTTACACTTAGAAACTTGAAATGTTAGAATCTAGAATTATCGTGGAATCTTACACTTAGAAACTTGAAATGTTAGAATCTAGAATTATCGTGGAATATTACACTTAGAAACTTGAAATGTAAGAATCTAGAACTATCGTGGAATCTTACACTTAGAAACTTGAAATGTTAGAATCAAGAATTATCGTGGAATCTTACACTTAGAAACTTGAAATGTTAGAATCTAGAATTATCGTAGAATCTTACACTTAGAAACTTGAAATGTAGGAATCTAGAATTATCGTGGAATCTTACACTTAGAAACTTAAAATGTAAGAATCTTGAATTATCGTGGAATCTTACACTTAGAAACTTGAAATGTTAGAATCTAGAATTATCGTGGAAACTTACACTTAGAAATTTGAAATGTTAGAATCTAGAATCATCTTGGAATCTTACACTTAGAAACTTGAAATGTTAGAATCTAGAGTTATCGTGGAATCTTACACTTAGAAATTTGAAATGTTAGAATCTAGAATTATCGTGGAATCTTACACTTAGAAACTTGAAATCTTACAATCTAGAATTATCGTGGAATCTTACACTTAGAAACTTGAAATGTTAGAATCTAGAATTATCGTGGAATCTTACACTTAGAAACTTGAAATGTAAGAATCTTGAATTATCGTGGAATCTTACACTTAGAAACTTGAAATGTAAGAATCTAGAATTATCTTGGAATCTTACACTTAGAAACTTAAAATGTTAGAATCTAGAAATATCGTGGAATCTTACACTTAGAAACTTGAAATGTAAGAATCTAGAATTATCGTGGTGTTCTATAAATGTGTTTCGAAATTGCAAAATCCAAAAATGGGTTGGAACTGTGGAGTTTTCTGCCACAATTACCTTGAAATATGAAATTAATTCCATCGTGGAATCTTACACTTAGAAACTTGAAATGTTAGAATCAAGAATTATCGTGGAATCTTACACTTAGAAACTTGAAATGTTAGAATCTAGAATTATCGTAGAATCTTACACTTAGAAACTTGAAATGTAGGAATCTAGAATTATCGTGGAATCTTACACTTAGAAACTTAAAATGTAAGAATCTTGAATTATCGTGGAATCTTACACTTAGAAACTTGAAATGTTAGAATCTAGAATTATCGTGGAAACTTACACTTAGAAATTTGAAATGTTAGAATCTAGAATTATCGTGGAATCTTACACTTAGAAACTTGAAATGTAAAGAATCTAGAATTATCGTGGAATCTTACACTTAGAAACTTGAAATGTTAGAATCTAGAATTATCGTGGAATATTACACTTAGAAACTTGAAATCTTACAATCTAGAATTATCGTGGAATCTTACACTTAGAAACTTGAAATGTTAGAATCTAGAATTATCGTGGAATCTTACACTTAGAAACTTGAAATGTAAGAATCTTGAATTATCGTGGAATCTTACACTTAGAAACTTGAAATGTGGGAATCTAGAATTATCGTGGAATCTTACACTTAGAAACTTGAAATGTAAGAATCTAGAATTATCTTGGAATCTTACACTTAGAAACTTAAAATGTTAGAATCTAGAAATATCGTGGAATCTTACACTTAGAAACTTGAAATGTAAGAATCTAGAATTATCGTGGTGTTCTATAAATTTGTTTCGAAATTGCAAAATCCAAAAATGGGTTGGAACTGTGGAGTTTTCTGCCACAATTACCTTGAAATATGAAATTAATTCTAGAAACACGTTAAGTTCTTAATGTTTGGAAGCTTTAGTCGTTAATAATAGTAGTTAATAAGAGATTCAAAATCTTGGAAATTTGGAACCTTAATATTTTGTAAACTTAACATTTTGGCTTCCCTATGTTACGGAATTCCACAATTTGGATATGTGCTCTTGGAAGGATTTTTTTTCACAGTGCAATATTGGAGAATCTTAGAATTTTGGAAACTTAGAAATTTGAACCCATGAAACCTTGGCATTTTGAGTTCGGGGATAGCAAAATTTTTGTAACACAACAATTTGTACCCACAACGTTTTTCTTTTCCGACGGGCTACGTTCACGAACCCTTTTTTGTCCAATTTCGTTCTTTGACGTTGGGATTAATGGGATTAAAAGTGGTGTGATTTTACGGAACTTCATTTGCCGAATGGTGTTCTGTAGGATAACTTTACAGTATGAGTAGGCGTTGTGTGAAATTTGTCGTCGTCTCAGTGGTTTGATTTTTTGGAAGAGACTGCCAGGAACATTGGCATACGATGCTCTCTTTGTGGAGAAGTTTTGAGGGACTGAAATTGTGTGTGTGTGGAATGGGGGGGCGTAGGTCCATACCGGATCAAAGTGATTTTGTAGTCTTGACACACACGTAACATTTTGTGGGCGCTTTTGAAACAGATCGACCCTAAAGAATTTAGATAGTGGAGATTCTTGTTGGGAGCACTAACAGATTCGCCATCGCTAGTTTGGCCCTTATTCTAGAGATTAAAAATTCTGATTTTTTGAGTTCCGAGATTTTTAGATCCTACAATACCGAAATTTTGAGACTCTAGGATTCTGCCTAACCAACAAAAAACCTAGCAATTTTTTTTACACTTTAAACAAAATGTTAATGTTAATTCAATAAATGGATTGGTTGATTGCATAATGATTTGGGCGACTATATTTTTGAAACACAGACTCATCTGTTTCGAGTAAAAGCCACAAATGAGATTGACAGATTCTGCGATTTTGGGATTTAGAGATTCTGTAATTTTGAGGATCTATACTTCGAGTAGCTGAACTACCTACTGAGGTTCTCAGGTTCAGAGATTGTAAGATCTGTGATTTGGGATCCAAAATTATGGAAATATCTTGGCGATGGATGTCCAATTAGGTCCTATTCGCTTTGTGTCCCGGGTATGTTTTGTGCTGTATCTGGTGGAAAATTCGGAAGTGCCACTCACCACTTGAAGTGACTTCTTTTCCATTTAGACACTTCTGTACTAGGTGCTTGAAAGCATAGATTCACGTAATTGGTACCAAAAATATGTAAACCAAACCAATTTGATCCAAGTACGTGTGTCCAAATACTAAGTGAAAAAAACCTTTTTTCGTTATTGCAACAAAAGACAAATGTTCGGCTTTTCTTACGTAAAAAGACAGATGACTAATTTGTTATATAAAGTGAACAAATGAAGTTAATTAAGTAACAGCACGTAGCGAAAAAATTATATATAATTGTATGATTAATGATACTTTTTATTAATAAAAAGTAAAGCGGGTAAAACTTTTGCAAACTGAAGCTAAAATACGCGATCAAGTGTAAAAGTGAATTGATCGACTAGAAAAGCTCATCTGTGTGGGTGGCGGACCCTGGCGGTGTCCTTTTGAACCACGATCCGTGAAATATGAGTCCTTTTTTTCTTCTGATGCTCTTTACTCCTCGTTTGTATGCAACCAATCTTATTTATGTATATGTGAATATTATATTTTAGATAGATCGACTCGCTTTTTTTTTTTTACTTTTATCCTGTCTAATTTTGACGCTATTATAATTAGCGCGGCGACATATTTGAATACGTAATTTTTCCCTCCGTGGGAAGATACAAAATTAGAGTGAAGACAAAGATTTGTTTACAGGAAGTTCGTTATTTCGAACGGAAATAACTTACCACCGTCATCAACCGCCGACGCTTCTCTCGACGAGCACTTACCTGTAATAAAAAAAAAATATTTTACTAATCTGTCATAAATTTTTTGTTTATTAAAACACGTAATAGTTGTTAATTAATATGAGATTTTCATTTGTGTTGTAATCGTTTTCGCTTTCTTTGTTCTAAAGGAAATTCTCAGACGTTATATAAACGAGACGCGTCCATTGTTTTACTATGGGAACTAAAATTTAAGGTTAAGGTTTTACTTTTAGCACAGCCTCCGTATATTATAATATAAAAGCTTGGGCATTAATCAGATTCATGTTTTATCTACTCATTAAGATACATAAATTGTATTAAATCGACATAATGTGGGATTTCTAATCTACAGCTAAATAACCAAAGTAGCACAAGAATAAGAAAATGTCCGCTGTATGTAAAATACGTCGACGTAACAGCGATATAAATTAGCAACAACAAACGATATTCTGATAACTCAATGCACGGTGTATTATGCAGCCAAGATCCAAATGCAAATCACAACACGAACTACAAACGAATCGTGATAACCTAACGCTGCAGGCTTGTACTTTAACTTGCCGTTCCAGATGAATCTGATAACGAAATTGTTTTCGATTAATTTGTATTATTTTTTACCCCCCAACAATCGGTAATTGACATAGTTAAATATCATCGCGCGGTAAAAGTTGTTTTAACGCAATCGATTCCATTGGATTAATTTATTTACGTAATCCGGAGCGTTTGCATAAAATTAATTAATGGATATGAATTATTATTAAACTCGTACGTTTATAAACAAAATGATGATTAACGTAATTATCATTAATTTTAGAACGCCGAAAAATAAAATGTTAGAAGAACACTTATAAAGCAGTTACTTATACGACACTTATAGGACTAATTTGGATTTTATTAAAATAACATGATTATTTCGACCCATCTTTGTTAGAAGTCATGTTAAACCTTTGTTTAATGGAATTAGGGGTGGTGGTGTGAGTTTAACTCTTGCCACGCGTTATACATTATACCATGCTGGAGAAGGTTTTCGAACTATGTCGACATGCACAAGTATAGTAAGGAAATTGCAGTCTTACATGTATCGGTAAATGCTAAATTATAAGTGTCTCATTGAACTAAATGATGTTGCGGAATTCAACATCATTGCCAACAGTATGGGAGGCTGCAAGGAGTGCAAGGGTGTTGTCTAAGGATGTTGCGAAGACAAATCCCATTGTGAAGTAGAAATGACAACTGAAGCCGCCTTTGGTACAGCGAAGCGAAGTCTCTGTCTAATATTTCATACGATTTCAGTCAGCGTTTGTTGAATTTTTAGAGCGCTCTGTGGATCAAGACCCGCCATTATAGATCGCTTAGGTGCATGCGCGCACGAGGAATCTTTGTAAAAATTTTCCAGAGCGTATGGAGCATTGGTGCGAGTATGAGGGTAGGCAGAATTGCTTTTCAAATTGGAAGAACTTATCAATGAAATCCAGTTTCGCAAAGAGTTTGTCCTGTTTTAAGCTGTCATTCTCTTTGTGTGATTCGACTGACACTTTCGTTCCTAAGATAGAGACGACTTTCGGAGTAGGACCGTGTCAGTGTTGAAACAGTCAACGTTTCGTCCACTTTCGTAAGGGGATACATCAGGACAAGAAATTCTTCGAAAGCAAATTAATTTTTCCCACTGGTTGAGAGAGTGAATTTTAAATGATTCGAATGGAGAGAGTGGCGGACTATGAAGCAATGAAGATCTTATTGAACACTTTTTACAGAGGGTAAGTCAAATCTCAAAAAGCTGAAGGAGTCAGGGGCGTAGCTATAGATAATGTTCGGGGGGGTTGTACATGAGAGTTCGTCAGGTCGAGTCAACTATCACCAATTCGGTAATGAGAAAATTTACAGCTGACCATGTGATTTAGAATTTAGTGCAAAACTTATTTCGGGGGGGGGGGGGGTGTTACCCCCCCCCCCTATATACGCACTGCAAGGAGTTAAAGGGCTATGCTTCATTTTCACCCATTGAAAAACCATTTTATCGCGTTCCCCTAAAATTTCACTGATTCCAATATGAATTCTACACCTGATCAGTGACCCGAATATAACGGACGAGACTCACAAACGACGGAGTTTTGTTAACAAATGATGCAAAATTCGTATTTTTCAGTCATAAGAACCTTCCATACTTCTTGTCGATTTTTTAACTTGCTTACATTATAAGGAGGAGTTTTGACTCCCTTTGAGGAATTCATTTCTCTTAATCATATAATCATAGGGAAAATTTTGATTGTATAATGAGTATATTTCCGAAAAGAACTCTAGTTCAAGCATTCCTGGTCATCGCTGTACACAAAATACACTGTATAGGTACACTTCCGTGAACGATGTTTATAAAACCACTGGTTGGAGCAAAGAGTATCTAAAATGTTGGAGGAACTCACTTCCTGTAATTATTGTTTAAACAAAATTCATAATTTTCAAAATAATTATTTTTAGAAAAATGTCTGGCACACGTCGATTTTTACTTTTTGTTGGGCACATTTTAGCATAAAAAAATTTTTCCAAAAACCCTAGATGGCGGCCACGCGCCATTTTGGGCGTACTTTTTGGAACGCATTTTAACAAATTAAAAAAAACCACTTTCGAATTTCAAAAAAGCAATTTTATTTCTGTGACAAAGCAATCAGACATCAGCTAATGCGTTCCAGAAAGGAGAAAAGTGACGCATTGAAATGGTCGCCATTATGTTATACGTCCTTAATCGATTGTTTTAAACAAATTTTTCAAAAAAGAAAACACTTTCGAATTTCAAAAAAGCAATTTTATTTCTGTAACAAAGTAATCAGACGATTGATAAGTCAGCTAATGCGTGCCAAAAACGTAAAAAGTAACGCATTGAAAAGGTCCACTTAAATGCTGGCGAAGGAAAGGGAATCGAGAATTGGTTTTAGGGTTAAAAGAGTGGCCTGATTCTAATATATAATTGGCAAAGGATGATTTCGAAGTTATAATATTGTGTTTAATACTATTCTGGTGTGAAATTTTCTGCTGGTTTGGCCTATGTGGAAGGGGTCGCAAGTGCCTCAGTAATGCTCTAAAACTTTGCCACAGCCAAAATTTCTTCAAATTCTATAACGTTACTTAACGCCAATTAACTGGTCTTCCCATGAGCAGCAACTTATCCCCCCTTTTAGCCGAAATTTTTCTTACCTCCCTTGAAACCAATAATATTTTTAGTAATCAACTCGTCAAGGACAAAGTCATTTTCTATAAACGCTACGTCGACGATATTTTCATCATTTTTAATGGTGACAACCAAGACTTTGAAGATTGTTACCATTAATTTACATGTTTACATAGTTAATAATATACAACCAAATTTAAAATTCAGAAAAGGAAGACAACGGAGCACTTAATTTCCTAGATCACTAGATCTAAGAATTTTCTTGATATATCGATGTACAGGAAACCCACCACTACCAGCCATGTCCTCGTTAACCTCGTTTCACCCTATATGACACAAATTGGCCGCCATTAGATATTATTTCAACAGACTCCTAAACCTCCCTCTTAGCCCAATCAATTTCAACCTTATATTTGAAATAGCTGAGGAAAACGGTAACCCCCCGATCTGATTTCTACACTTTATACCCGCCATTTAAAGACATTCAACATTACAAATGGTACTACCCTTCAACCCGTTTCTGGCCCTTCTCCCCACAGGTACAACTCCTTACCATTTATTGGTTCCCCATCTTACTTCTTCAGAAAGCTCATCAAGCGTCATGACATCGCTATACTTCCTTGGCTTCTAAATTCAATTTAAATAGCTTACCCGTCCACACTAAAGACACAATATCAATCGCCTAGACAAATCCGGTGTCTACAAACTTACTTGTGGCTTGTGGCACTGCGACGCTTTCTACATTGGCCAAACCGGCAGAAAATTTCATACCAGAATAGCTGATTGCTACTCATGCATTAAACACAATAATATAACTTCAAAATCTTCCTTTGCTAATCATATACATATTAGGATTAGGCCACTCCTTTAACCCTAAAGCTAATTATCCCATTCTCCAGGTTAAATATATGTACTTGAAAATGTGGAAACAATACCCATGTTGCGCAAGATCATTTTTCTGTTTTACAGCATGATCATTTGTAGCCTGTGTTCTGTTTAAACCCTGTAAATTTTTTGATTCAACCTTATAATTAAACGTTGGTAAGTTCCTAACCTTTAATTCACCCCCCCTCCCCCCATTTTCTACAAGCTTATTTTTCGGTGGCTGCAGTTAAGACACAATTTTTGCCCCTTTGTTATCATTCTATTTTTATACTGTCATTTTTAACCATGTAAGTATTAAAGAACCTTTTGCTTATAACTATTTAGCTATATTATTTTAGGCTGCCTTAAGCCTGATAATGATAATTAGTTAAAATTATCGAAACATGTCGCGCAAAACTTATGTTAATTTAGAAAATTCTGTCAATGCTATAAAATAAAATTACTATGGGGAGCGTTTTGAGAAATTTTTTAAGAACGCCTATTCAACTATAACCATTCAACCCATTTTATGCCAAATTAACATTCCAACCTAAATTATGGACCCAACGATTTCATTTTTCTTCAGTTTTGACGGATACTATTCGTTTTTGATCATGTATTTCAGAAAATCCCTACCGAATTAAAGTGGTCGTAAGCGCACATAACATCACGTAACAGATAAAAAAAAATTCTTTGTATTTTTAGGCTATGTTCATGCATTACTTTTTTACTATTCAAGATATCGACATGCGATTTTCACCGCCAAGTAATACTGCACCATAGAATGACTGCACATTATAAAAATAGTTTGATTATATAAAGAATGTTCAAAAGTTGGGTATGTTTTTTAAATGGGACACCCTGTATATTTCTACATTATTAGTTTTTACACTTTGGCGTTATTCAACGTTTTGTTCGAAAAAAGGTTCATATTTGATGGATCACTGCCCAGTAGGCCATGGATGTTTTTCGACAAACTTGCAACAGAAAATTTTAGAATAACTTGGAATTTTAATAAACAGTCGACTTTTGGTCCATGTTTGCACAGTTGCACAAACTGTACAGGGTGTGCTGAAACGCAAAAAGTCGAATAACTTTTTTTATAAATGGAACACCCTGTATTTCTGTTTACGTGTCGATTAAGTTGTTTATAAGCTTTCCACTGATATGCAGTTTGTATGGCCAATTCTGAATAGTTATTGAGATTTTCCGGAAAAACTATTGTAATTATGAAGAAATTGTTCATTGAGAAGATTTTGGGGGCGAGGATTGATGAAGAAACTCAAGTGGATCTTGCAAGAAAACCTGAGTCTAAGCACACGAGAAATTACAGCTGAAATTGACATCTCACAGAGTAGCAAAGCACAAGTTTCATCCGTGTCACGTAGACTTACATCCAGAATTGTATGGCCAAGTTTTTCAAAACAGAGGATACATTTTTCTGAAGTCATGCGTGAAATGATTGGCGGAAATAGAGAGTTTTTGAACAAAATATTATTTAGCGATCGAGCAACTTTTAAAAGTAATGGAAATGTGAATAGGCATAATATTCATTATTATCCAATTGGGAATCCACACTGGGTGGGGACGGATGATCAACAGAATCGATGGTCGTTTAATGTTTGGGGAGGAATTATTGGTTCACAAATAATAGGTGCATTTTTCTTTGATGGCGCTCTTGATGGTGTACGACACTTGCAATTCCTACAAGAAAATCTGCCCATACTCTTGGAAAATGTGGATTTAATAACAAGAAGAGATATATGTGGTTGTAACAAGACGGTGCCCTGGCATACTATCACAGAATTGTTCGGCAATATTTAAATGCAACTTTTCCTAATAAGTGGATAGGAAGAGGAGGACCGATGGATTTTTTCTTGTGGGAGTATGTGAAAGACAAAGTTCATAAAGTTAGGCCCACGACACAAGAAGACATGAAAAGTAGAACTATTGGAGCATTTCGGTCAATACGTGGAGACCTAATAAATAGAGTGAAGTTGTCTATTAAACAACGATTGACATTTTGTAATACAGCAGAATGGTGGCATATTTGAACACCTGCATTGATATCTACTATCGGAATAAAAATGCAAGGCCCCTGACTTTAAGTGGTCATAATAAAAAACTGGGGGGGGTTTGACATTTTTTCATTTTTCATTTATAATATATGTTTAACAAAATCAAATTGGTAGAATCAATTGTTTAACTATTATTTTAATTAACAGTAATAAAAACACTGTATTTAGCATTTTCCTGGCTGACGGTCAGCTTTAACTTATCATAAAATTGTTATTGTTCCATAAATTGTTACCAAATTTAAAAATGTTGTAGCACATATACTTCTCAAAAGTCGAAAGCCCATAAATGTTGATTATTGATATATTTAACTGGTTTTATGAGCTATAATCGAAAATTTACTATTTTTCAATATACGGAAACTAAAGAAAAAATTCTTGTTTTAAATGCTAAATTTGTATTACTGAAATCAAGCTGCATTATTCCTTAATTGAAAACAAGATTTGTTTTCTTGTAATTCAAAGTAAATATTATGATTATGCCGAAAGAAAGACGCACATTGTAAGGAACCGCTTTACAGAACTTTTAGAAATGACTCTGTAGCGTCCTTAAAATCCATTGCAAAGACGTCAATAGGTGGCGGTAGTTGGAAAGTGGGTGAAGAACTCCCACTGAAGTAATCCCCTCTCAAGCCTACCAGACATAAAAGAGAGCGGGAGCGCCAGAAAAGGTAACTTGAGATTTAGATTCCAACCTGTCCGATTTCCGATCCTGACCTGAACCTGAATCATTAAATCAAAGCACAAGTAAGTACCGTTCGTTCGATGTTTGAAAAGTAAACGTAATACTACGACCGGTGTGTGGATTCTTCGGAACCGTGCCTGATCTGTGTAATACAGCCGTTAAAGTAAATTTATCTTGTCAGTGTATGGAGTAACCGTGCCTGACATAGTTATTATCGTCGTTACAACCGAGCTAGTGTTTCTAATATCAGCGTATGGAGTCTTTTTAACAACCGAGCCTGATAAAAGGGATACTACGTGTAAAGACGTCCGAGTTGTCCTGATATTGGCGTATGGGGATCAACCGTGCCTAATACCAGTTTGACCAAGTCAAAACCCATCGAAACCGAACGGTCTTGCTTTGGCACCTGTAAAGATATTTAATTAAAATCCCATCCGAACATCCTGATACCTGAACCCCTTGTAAATACCTGTCGCTGCCATTATCCAGTTCGTTGAGATTCAACCCTGGTCTCCGACTTGAGACACCCGTATTGGTACAACGGCAAATAGCCCATCCCAATTGAGTAATAAAAACCATAGAGTGGGTGGGCACGTTACAACATATTCCCGCGAGAGGTAATCTACTACATCCTAAACAGCGAGCGGCAAACCACAACAATGTGACTATTATTTTGCATTGTACAAAACCATGTGCGTCATAGCAATAGTGTACAACAACAGCTTCCCCGCACACTGCAATTCACCGCGCCAACCAAAGCATCCAATCTTTTTTACAAATTTCTTTAAAAAAACGATTTAGGTATAATGACATTATTTTTTTGAATCGTGTTAGACCACAACATAATTGGTTTAACTTTTTATGTTACTGTCAATATTATTAATAACGAACTTTCAGGTACTCAGTTACGCAAGATGTTTTTTTTTTATTATAGCTTTAAGACTAATAAACGAATTGGCCTCAAAAGCATCTCATACCGACAAATAAGTATACATTTTTGAATCTACCACTCAATTTCAAAAATATAGCCGTAATTAATTTTTAAAGTCGGGTGCTTGTGCGATTTGAGTCATATAATATTAGTGCTTTTTTGCACATAAGTACATTGATACAGAAAATTAACGATGTGTTGCAAAAATCTAAAACTGTACACATTTTTGTATGAGTAAATTATCTTTTAAACGCACTTTATTTCATTAAATTATGATTGCTAATTACTGAGATACAAGCTTCCAAAGTCAGGAGCCTTGCATTTTTACTCCGATAGTTTCTATTTATGTTTCCTAAAAATATTCATTCATTCATGTTTATTATTGTTATTGTTCATTATTTACTAATATTTGATTAATAATTTAATCCTCTTACTATCAGTTGTTTGTTATTGTATAAAAGCAGTGAAGTATATTATCACACTAGCATCTAAATTAACTGTCATATCACTTGCGATATTCGCTGACAGCAGCCTACTTGCAAAAATCAACAACTTCTTCATAGTTACAATAGTTTTTCCGGAAAATCTCAATAACTATTCAGAATTCACCATACAAACTGCATATCAGTGGAAAGCTTATAAAAAACTTAATCCACTCGTGAACAGAAATACAGGGTGTTTCATTTATAAAAAAAGACTTATTCGACTTTTTGCGTTTCAGCACACCCCTTGCATACAAACCTGAACCAAAAGTGTGGCGGTGAAAACCACATGTCGACATCTTGTATAGCAAAAAGTTATGGACCAATTACGCAGCCCTGGGTCACCCCGTACTATAATTGAAACGCTTATCTCAAATCGAAAGACATCACAAGCATAAATTATAATGGCGAAATGACCGTTATC
Source organism: Pyrocoelia pectoralis (assembly GCA_036250285.1). NCBI lineage: Eukaryota > Metazoa > Arthropoda > Insecta > Coleoptera > Lampyridae > Pyrocoelia > Pyrocoelia pectoralis. Next base: position 16,877,022 of record CM070081.1, read on the forward strand.
CTAATAACAGTAATAGGTAACGTTAAATAAGTCATAATTTTATTATTTATGCGTTTGAGTCAATCATATAGATTGAAACTAACGTACTCGTCTTTATCTCGAATCTCAAAACACAACACAAGTGAAGTTGTTCGTGTTAATTTAAATAAACCGCAGCAACTGAAAGGCGAATAATGATAGTTCACTCATATAATTTCAAGTAAATAAACATTTCTGGGCTAGAAGAGTGATTTGAATTTCTATTCCAGTCCATATAAAGACTGCAGGCGAATGCTGTACAGCATGTAATGATAGCCACCGTTAAATAACTACACTGTTCGCTTTCAGTACGATTTTATTGTTATTGTTCTTCTGATTGACAATGTTTTAGATAACGTTAAATTAATCTCAGCTTTACACCACCCACTCAGTTTCTCGTCCCTCTAACTAAAATGTTTAGTTTAGTTGATTGACAATTTTGTAACGCCATCTCTTTTTTTCAGCTATAGACTACTTGACATGATGGAATGTAGGAAGTGGGTTGCACGTTTAATATACAATAATAATAATCGAGTGCTTCAATTTTGAAATTTAGGACAACTTTTTTGTTTGTATCAATTATATTGCGTTCATTCGAATTTTAGGTTGTTAATGTCATAATTAAATCTTACACAACAAGGCCGCGATTGCCTTTATTTATACTTACACGCCATTATCAATATTGGAGAGAAATAACTCTATCGTTCTCGAACATCTAGAAAGTATTATAAATAAATCTATGCGGAAATGCAATTGTTTCTTTCTTTTTTTTTTTTTAAATTGTAGAATTCGTAAAAGCGTGAAGTTACATAAAGTATTCCCTAATTAGCGCTTTTAAAAAAATTAATTCAATTTCTCTTTTTTTTAACCGCTCAATTTCGAGTATAGAATAAGAAAGGAAATGCGATTTATTGGTGAGATTAATATTGATCGGTTTGCATGTTAGTTTTATAGGTGTTTGCGCGAGGGCGTTAAATCGGAGGTTATAGGTCATGCAAATCGCTAGAAAGTGCCCAGCCTCCACTTAATGGGTACTTGTTATCTGTATTACAACACTTTCGATAATAAGGCTAAGTAATGGTTATGATTTATTTTTTCAATTTGATTTCATACACGTGCATTGTTTACAACTTCCTTATCAGATACCATTAGTTTTCGTAATGTCATAACAATTAACGTAAGTTGCAAATAAACCAAGAGGCACAAAGTACTACTTTGTGTTAAATTTTTGGATTTAACAAAGAGGTGGTATTTCTTTGGCTTACAGAGCAGCCCTTGGTGATTTGGGCTCTTATCAAGCAAAGTTCATTCCGTCCGCAGAAACCATCAAGCAGAGTTCAATTCATGTATGGCAAGCTGCACTCTAAAAGTAATATGTACTTTCTTGGTTATGATGAAGAACATTTCGAGTGCCAGTCTGCCAGTTGTGTACCTATGTTTGGCGGTTGAATCGGATCACCAGCTATTTGGTGGTCGTGCCAAATAAACAATAAAGTTTTTTTACAAATTATGTACAAGTTTTAACAGCGTGGAAAGCGGTTAATAATGGAGGTACAGATAGTAGGTAGGTTGGTCTGTCGCCGGAGGGTAGACCGGTTCTGGAATGCAAGCTGACGGGTCGATGTAGACGGACTGGTAGGTGTTCTCTGCTTTCGGGTAACAGCGTTTGGGCTATAAAGGATTCTGGCCGGTGTCGACGCGTTGTCATTGGCCGGCTAATGGGAACCAATCCTTGCTCTTCAGAACGTAAGCGACTGTGTACCGGGATCAGTGTGGGCGCCACACTACGTTTCGAGGTAGAGACATTGAACTGTTTTGGCGCCCAAGTGTAAACTGTGTGCAGCCAATCGCATACTGTGCACCAAATACCTTAGGTTGCCGAGTATGGCAAGGAAAAAAAGGGCAAAGCACCCTCAGTTAATAACATCGGAAACTTACAAAGTGAAAGTGAAGCTGTGGCAGGAACATCCTATCCTTATTCATCATTATTGGAAACTCGGGGTGGCAAACATTTTAGAAGATAAAGCTGCAATCATTAAGAGAAGATTAGATTCGTGACAAATACGGTAGTCAGCTCTGTACAAGATTATCGCAACTGTCTTGGTGCTCAACGATGAAGTGTAGAAGGTTGTTTTGCTGTGCTGAACACAAAAGGAGCTGGTCGCTGCTCTCCAATTGTTACACAGCTGCTTGATCAATAGTACGTTTGGGTGAAGACATAGGACCATCTACCTAAAGTAATACTGGCTGACATCTCTCGAATACCATTTGGATCACTTTGGCGGCATTAAACTCAGGGGGGGGGTGGCATATACCAAATCTTGGAATGGTCACTCCAGCTTGTGCGACTATCGGTCAGTCGCGATACTGGCCATTATTAGCGAAAATTTACAAGGTTATCTATTATTCGCGAAGTATCCTTAGCGAAGGACAATCTTGACCAACCACTCCATCACGTTACAGAACACACGACCGCTCGATGCGAATTAATGAATCACAGCGGTAAACGGTAGAAGCTAATCTGCGATTTACAAACACTTAAATAACCAAACACAGTACAACCTACTGGAAGTTGGGGATCTCTTGCCAGTCGCCCTAGGAACTGACTGCCTTTTCCGAAGAATTGGGAGAGTATTTCAGCCAAACCGAGGACCTCAATGTTGAGACAACTGCGATTGCAGAGAAGCGCCACACGCATTTCAATCCAACGTGAGATGACGTGGGTGATCCTTGAAAAAAAACTGTAATACCACCTCTTGCCACTCGTTAGATATGAGCAGAATGATCTACTTGCAAGTTTCTAGAAGACCGGTAAGAATAATGCTCAGTGCAAAAAGACTTCTTATGCAGAGCATAAAGAATAAAATTATCAGAATTTCCAGTGACTCTATTAGGCTGCTATCCGAATGTCACCAAATACTAGAGCAAGTGACAAACAGCAATACCTTCGAGCTCGTATGGGTTATAAGGCATTCTGGAACAATAGGCAATAAAAAAGTCGATAAGTCAGCTCCAGCCCATGTAGCACCTTTTATTGGGGTTAACTTGCTGGAATATTGGCTCAATATAGAGCGATTGGGGCCATATTGTCGATCTCCAGCCAATATTGGATGAATATATTTTTGTAATATTATAAAAATATTGGAAATACAATATTTAGTGAATATTAGCACAATATTTCCAATATTTAGTAAATATTGCTATTTAATGTAATTTCAAATATTGTACACACAATAATGTACCAACGTTGCGTATAGAAAATCGATATTTAAGCAATATAACATACATATTTGTAATATTTAGTAAATATTACTATTTAATGTACATTCAAATATTGTACGCAAAATAATGTACCAATATTGTGTGTGTGCAATATTACTAAATATTGAAAATCGATATTTAAGCAATATAACATACATATTTACAATACTTAGTCAATTTTGCTATACAAAATAAAGTGAAGTTTATTTATCAATAACATAACAATGTGTGCTTTCAATATTACTGGAGATTTAAAATGATATGTTTAGGCTACATGAAAAAAATATTCACAAATAATAAGGTTATGAATGTTACGAAGATACTTTCTCAAAATCCGCCGAATATTAATTGTCGCCGATTTAAAGATATCAAAATGATCAAAATATAATATGCACGTTTCCCGCTGGATTTTATAGTATTCAACTTTAAATTCCCAAATTATATAAATTTCCGTAGCTCAGTTGGTTCATGACTGACTTCTTAACCGGGCGATCGATGGTTCGACTCCTACTTGAAGCAAAAGGTTTTTTCAACATCACCGATCTTCGAGTGTACGCGAAGTGAATGAAGTCCTTGGGCAAGGAACCACCGGAACACACGGGGCCATGGAGGCGCTGTGCACTGGGAAAGAGCTCCACGGAACAGTTAGGGCTCTGCGGGTGATCAAGGTCCCCACCCCCTTTTTTACTATTTTGGGAGCCATTACAAAACAATAATGGGCTACTATTGCATAAATATTTTCCCCAATATTGAAATAATATCGATTAGTAATATTTAGCCAGTACGTAAAATTGTTCACATTTCAATATTGGGACAATATTGTACATCCATATTCTACCAATTTATTTACAATGTAATGCCAATATTGAACCAATATTAAATGCTTAATGGGAGTGGCCTCAAAGCAACGGCTCTTCCACTGACAGTGTTAATTGTAAACAACTTAACAACTCAAGCCCATCACAAGACTAGGTGGGATTTGATGTTAGCTTGTCGTCATGCGAGAGAGGCCCTCAGGGGACTATCTCGCAGCCTGGCGCGTTTCTACACAGGTCTATCAAGGAATAATCTGTGACTACGTGTGGGTATACTTTCTGGGCACTGTAACTTAAACAAGCACATGCACCACATGGACTTGGTTGAATCGCCATCCAGACGGCGCATGACATACTTTGTGAGTGTCGCGTGAGTGTGAGTATCCATGTTGGGGGAACCCTGGCCGGGTATGGCTTACGATTAGAGCTGCTTCCCCTTCCAGCATCCTCAGGTTTATCTCACGTTGTGGCATGGCTTGAGTGACGTTGCGGAATCGGACGACTCTAATCAGAGAGGTAGCACAAAGGGCCCGAATAGGTGGCCTATGTGTGCGTGGACTTCTGACTACCCTCCCATCGTAATCCAGAAAAAGATTTTGGAAGGAACGTCCTGTAACTCGTGCAAGCTAACCGACGCGCAAGAAAGGCAGCCTCAGTCTGCGCCACACCTATTATCAATCAATCTGCTCCGTCTCGGGATCAGTTATCAGCTATCGCACAACCATTATCGCCCTGTGCGCCACATTTACAAAGATTACCACTAATTTCAGAGGTGATTAATTGAGTAGTAGTCATCACCGCACCGACCACGACTATATACGACAGAGGTGGAACTAGGAACCTAAAATTACCACTTGATTGTTTCTCGAATCTCAACTTGAGTCAGTGGCGTACCTAGAACTTTTGCCGCCCGTGGCGGTCTCCTATTGGTCGCCCTTTCTAAGTCAATAAAATGGTGGTTTTTATAAATTAATAAACGTAAATAAATAATTGCAATTGAGACAAACTATAGGTGGGGAACTTTTTACCATTGGATCACTGACCTGTATCTAGAATGGATACCATATTTAAATTAAGCAGTAATAAAGGGGGCCGCATAAGGTGCCTGCGTACATTCCAAGCAACAACATAAACAAAATGCTGTTCATGCAGAGAGAGTTGGGTGCTCGCCGCATGGTGCGGACCGCACCCACCGCCCCCCCCCCCAGGTATGCCACTGACTTGAGTTTCAGATTAATTAAAACCTTTTCTGTTTTAAATGTTGCATGGCGTGCATTTAAATAATAATAATAGCAAATATTGCTCTAGACCAGCGGTATTCAAACTGTGTTCCGCGGAACCCTGGGGTTCCGTGGGCCATATCCAAGGGTTCCGTGGGGCCTGTCCAAGTATTTCTTTATTATGTCAACGTCTACAACTATGTAATCAATATAACTATACTAGGTATGTTTCAAAATTCAACAATCTTCATAAAAACGGATAACTATAAAAATAAAACCGCGTTTATAATAGTTTTTAAATTTGGAAATTGCAGCGACTATCGAGCTTGCAACTGCTGCAGTGCCTCTCGCCAATACCAGCCGTAGTAGATATTTGATATTACTTTTTCCGCTAAAAGATATACAACCATTAAGGGGTTCCGCGCCTCAAAATAGTTTGAAGACCACTGTTCTAGACAAATCAAGTGTAAACCGCAAACACCTAAAACCCAATAATAATTTACTATTATATCACACTCGTTTCCGCAGCAAAGCTGTCATCATCAGCAACAACTGTATATCAAAGGTACACAATTCGTATGATTGTTCAAAGATCTTGAAGAATAAATAGTTTTGTGTACCAAACATGTTTGGAAACAGCTCATTTTTATTAATCTAAAAATGTAACAAACTACAAGGTGTTACCTTTAAACTAATTGCCGCTAGACAACAAATATTTTTGATAATATTGTTAATTTAACTAATAAAGAATGTTATGTGTTACTTGAGCACACACAAAACTATTGTATTTTTGTCCACCCTGTACCAATTCGAATCAACATGTGATACATTTTTGGAATCAGCTCAGCTAGAGTAATCCGAAAATTGAAACAAAATGGGGATGTTCCTTTTAAAAAAAATGGCGGTGTCGTCATTACTCGAAAGAAATTCACCCTGTATATTAGATTATTATTTTAAAATACGGTAAATTAAAATCAAAATTCGACGTGTTTCAGGATTATTTCTTAAAATGGTCTGTTTAGCTAAAAATGAATTTGTTCCATACTTTACGGACACAGTGTATTAAAACAGAGTGGTTTTCAGGTTTTCAGCCCCGGTCCTGCTATGTGCGGGTCCTCGCGTGAGATAATGGCGCCTGGTCCTTCATCGTTTGGCTTGGCCTTGTCTTAGGATTTTGAATTTTTACTATAGTTATTTCTTCTCCATGCAAGATTTAATGCGGAAGATAAGATTGCGTGACTCGATCATTGTTTACCTCTAAAAGAATTCAAAACTTTAAAATTTTAATTTCAAAACCTTTGAAACTTCTAAATCTTGCAATTTTGATACCATTCAACCGCGACAAGTAAGTATTTGAACTTGCTACCGTTCCCACGTTTTCAGGGTTCAAAAAACCGAGTATGTCCAAATTTTTTATTGAATGTATCAGGAGACACAAATGTTAGTTTAAAGACATCCAAATTACAAAGTGTTGCTACTCCAAGGTTTCTAGGTTGTGAGACTTCTCTATATTCCACAGTTATAAATACTTCGAGGTACATTCAAACAAAATTTCAAAGGTTATTACGTTCCGGGGCCCTATGATTAGCTACCTCCATGATATTACAATTTTTGGGATCTTTGGGATCTGGGAATCTAGGAACCTTGCAGGTTTTCAACATTTCCATTCTGTAATCCAGAACATAGACATTTAACATTTTTAGGAATGCATGGAATTGAATTTTTGCCACAATTTTAATCTAAGACCAGATTTTTGTTGTTTTTGAATATTTGAATTTGAGAGTTCGTAAGTTTAGCACGTTCTTCGCAATTTTATGAGTTTAGCGCTTGTTTGATAGTGACTTAGAACTTATTGACATTTATACCATGGGAGGGGGGGGGGCGTCGCAGAGTTTCAGCAGTAAGTAGAGAAGAGTTTGGAGAAAATACTTCCAAGGAACAAGGAATCTTTTTGACGAATATTTGGGCTGCTTCGTCACTCAAGTAGTTAAGCTTCGAACTAGTGCATGGTGTTAAAACATTTGAAACTTTTCTTTTTTGATGTCCGTAACTCCACAGTTGTCAAACAGTTGAACTATATGAACATATTATTCTGTTCAAGGGCGCCGCCAGAAAATTTTCCCAGGGGGGGCAAGTACTATTGGGGGTTCGTGGCTCTGGGGTTTTTTCAAGATTTCGTACAAAAATTATTGCTATTAATAATAAGTTTTGCCTTTTTTTTTCCAGGGGGGCGATTGCCCCCCCCCCTGCCCCCCCTTGGCGGCGCCCTTGATTCTGTTGTAGAATGTTTGCTTAATCATTGACATTACGGGCAAATCGTGAATGTATCAAATTTGGATTCTTAATTCATCAGTGAATGAACTGCGTTATTGAATGAAATTTTTGGTACCCATTAACGTCCTTTGTCTTCCATTTTACGAAAAATTTCCCACAGGAAGGTAGATAACCACAATGTAATGTGGACGAGTTCGAGAAACCTTTAACTTGTAGCAGCAGAAGAATTTTTCAAAGTTGGTTTATTTAATGTGTTCTAATGGTGTGAAACAAAGTAATCTTGTAGAAAATTACAGTATTAATTTCATTATAAAGTTTTTTGTATTTCTCACAATTCACAATGGCGTTTTTATAGACGTTGATGACTTTCAAATTATACGCTTCTACTGAAAAATAGCACCGTTCTCCTTCTTTCAATGACTATAAAATAAAGTCAACATAGTTTACTGATGTAATTTAATTTATTACGCTGCTGTTTATTAGAGATATCAACATAGATATTGACGTGCAAACACGAAATGCTAATTTGATACAAAATGAGGTCCGAAGCAGGAAGTCTTTGATATCGCGACAAAATTAAGCCGTTTCTCTCTTTATATACCTACGTATATTATAATATACTTACATAAAGAAGTTAATTACAATCTGGTATTTTAGTGACATTGAAAATCGAGAGTGGTGTGCGAGCGGATGTTCATGCAGATCAGGTGTAATGATGGGAAGAGTTAACCATTGTTAGATCGTGGGACAATTTCGTATTACACTGCCTTACTGAACAAAAACGCCACCTTAAATCATGGGTGGCGTTGGAACTGAAAATGAATAAAAAATTAATGTTTTTGAAAGATAACGCCTTTTCCCAGGCGTTTTATTAACAATCTGATATTTTAAACATTATAAACTTCCGTTTTCAGTTTATAATTATTTAAGGGTCGTTACACCCAAATTTTTGGAATTTATGGAAAAAAGCGACGATTAAAAAAAAATGGCACATATCGGTTAACATTAGCAGCAATAATAAAAATTAGTCACACTTTTTCAAGGTTTGCATGTGTGTAGGATGTAATTAGCAACTGTAATAGTCAACAGTGAAGCCTATTCAACCGACGGTGGGAAGGTGAGATGAGAGGTTAGATCTTGTCAGTCTGATTATATATAGTTAAATAGATTTTTTTTAAATACCAGTTTCCTGCATGACGAATGAAATAAATCCTTAAAATAATTAAAACCGGTAATAAATTAATTGGTCGGAATGCAGGATATTGGTACAAAGTTGCTTAAATAATTGGCAGCGCTACTGGTATTGGAATCTCATTCATTTTCACCTTTTAGTAGTGGCCACTCAGTTTTTTTACGCCTCAAGTCGTTATTGAGATCTCCATAGCGTACAACTTCATTACGTACGAAGCCGCCTTTTTTTTCTTGTTACGTTTAACTAAAATAGTAATTTTCACGTATTACACGAAGCGTAGTAGGTAATCTTTAGTTAAATCAGCAATTTCGCAACAATACTTAAAGGCATCCTATAGGCAGGAAGCAATCTCTTCCTATAAAGTGAATGATCATTAGAAACCTTCTTATCGACTAACCTTATTTTAGCAGCCGTTAGCATTCCTATTTACATTAAAAAAATTCAATAAAAAAGTTTTCTAATCTATAATTTTCATATTCGAACATTATTTTACACCATATATAGCGTTTTAAGATAAGAAAATGACTAAGTAAAGTTAATTTTAAAGATAAAGCATTCCTACACGTAGAGTATTACTTATATCATTTTTATACGGTGATCCACTTTTCGAATTCAAAGGCACAATAATTTAGCATCGGAATCTTTAGCATTTATACTTAAGGTATGCATTAAAGAAGACACTTCATTTTAATCATTGATCGTGTCCTTAATCTTAGAATTAATGACACGCTGGGGCTGGGGTCCAAAATGAAGAGCAGTGCACAATTTGAAAATGCTGTCAAATAATGATACTTGTGTTATTTCATTGAAGCAACTAAAAAAATCACAATCAGACTCATAAATCCTTGTGACGTCTGAAATGGACGTTTAAAATGACGTCAGTTTTACGTCATTAATACGTTATCCTAACCAACAATATTTATTTATTTATTTATTATACAACAGTAAAGGCTGAGGCGCAAAACCTATGTAAGCCTAATACAAAATTAACATTCTAATGAACGTGCTAAAACTACTGAATTCATATTCTAATAAAATAATCAACCAAAATGTAACTAGAATATAACAAATTTGGAATTATATGTAGGTATATAACAGAAAACAAAAGAAGGAAAGTCTATATAATACGACAAATACAAGTAGATGAGAATCCACAAAAACTGAATCTAACTTCATGCATGCCTATTTTCTATGTTTACGTTACTAATTACAATTTAATTAGAATTTAATTTAATTTAATTTGATGCAGCCAGCCAAGCATCGTAATTATTTTTAAAGGTATTTAGGGTGGTTGCACAGACTACGGAAACAGGGAGATTATTCCACTGGGAAAAGACTCTATTTGCTAAGAAATTTTGCCGGACACTTGTTTTGAACTTTTCTTTTTTTAGTTTTCGTTCATGGCCTCTAAGGCGAGGATCCGTATTTGGCACAAACAGAAATGATAGGTCGCACCCAAGGAGGGATTGAAAACAACGGTAAGTCACTATTAGGTCACCCCGTGTTTTGCGTTCAGCAACAGTTGTGAGTTTACACATAGCTAGACGTTCCTCGTAAGGAGGTCTGCACTGCCCAAACGGCAAACGTGATGCACGACGTTGAACCGATTCGAGTAGGATTTTGTCCCGCACTAGATCTGCATTCCAAACTGGACCCGCATACTCTAAAATCGGTCGCACGTAGCACTTGAAAAGGTACATAAACGTTTGAAACGACACTTTCTGAAACGATTTATTGAGGAGGTATGTAGCACTGTTCGCTTTTTTGCAAATGTGTGCTATGTGGTCAGACCATGACAAATTTTCGGTCACAATTACTCCGAGATCGCAGTGTGAGCTCACAGGTGCTAGAGCGCGTCCGTTGATAAAATAAGGCATACGCGGGTTTTCCCTGCCAAGATGCAGTACAACACACTTTCCAACGTTCAACGGTAATAGCCAGTCCTCACTCCATTTGCTAATAGCATCTAGGTCCTGTTGTATCACGGTGTAGTTGGTGGACGGTTTGCCATAAATCTTTATGTCATCCGCGAAGGCGGCGCAGGTTGATGACACAACCCCAAAAATGTCCGACACATATGCGAGAAATAATAAGGGGCCCAAAACAGATCCTTGGGGTACACCACTGACCACGGGACGAACGGACGAGTAACGGTCATCAATTCTTACACAGAATCTACGGTTGGTGAGGAACGCTTTGATCCAGGCAAGTAATTTCCCACGAATACCCAAATTTTCTAATTTATACAGAAGGCGGTTTTTAGGGACTCTGTCAAATGCCTTTGCAAAATCGAGGTAAATAACGTCCACTGGGTCCTTATTATCCAAGGCCATAGTCCAGTCATTCAGACAAGCCAGAAGGTTAGTAGTCGCAGATCGACCCGGCATGAAACCATGTTGAGCCTTAGGTATTGCTTTCGTGGAGGTCAGAAATAGTCGAAGAGCGTCGCTGATTATGGTTTCCATCAACTTGCTAGCGATCGGTAGGAGGCTGATCGGTCTATAATTCCCAGGATCCAATTTATCACCTTTCTTAAAGATTGGCGTGACGGAGGCAGTCAGCCATGCATCAGGGATTTGATGACATTGGAAGGATGATCTTATTAATAAGGATAACGGTTTCACCAAGCTCGCACCACACTTAACAAATACCTTAGCCGTTAGGCCATCCAGGCCCGGTGAACTATCAGTTTTTAATTTTCTTAAAAACTGTATAATTGATTGTTGACTGAAGTCGACGTCGCAAAGAGAAATGTTCCGACGAGGGATAGATATACTTGGATATGCCAGACCGCTAGGTTCTGTGCTGAAACTATTTTCGAATGAAGTTGCTAGCAAGTCTGCAGTTTCTTTGTGTGTTGCGCAAAATGTCGAGTCATTTTTTTTAAGCAGAGGAATTTTTACCGCTGAGTGACGGGTAGACCGCAAGTACTTGAATAGCTTCTTTTTATTACCGCTCATCGCAATGGACTCCTCGTAATTCATACGGGACTTGTTAATAAGCCGTGCTAAAAACTCGGAAAATTTTCTATGGGTTTTATAGTCCGTGTCATCCCTGCTACGTCGAAATTTGCACCATAGTTTAGTTTTATATTTAATCATGTTAAGAACAATGGTTAAAATAAGATTTCGTAGATTAGAAATAAATATTCTACTGGTTTTTTATTACTAAATAATGATACTCGGTTTCGTCCCTATAGGTGGACAAAGAATTGAAATGCTTTTAAATTCAGGAGCCACTCGAGTCACGACTATGACTCCTATTTAAAAATTTTTTGAGGGGGTTGGTGGGAGCAGAGGTATAGTTTTCGTGAGGTTAATTTCGTCAGAAAAACGTTACGTAAGTAAAGTCAGTAAAAAATGACGTCATTAAAACGTGAGTCAAATGACGTAATTTTTGCTGTCTTTGCGTAACGTTTTAATGACGTACGACGACTAAAGAAATCTTAAATGTGTAAACTGACGTCCATTTCAGACGTCACAAAGACGCCATTTACATGCCATTTATCATCCTAAGTGGGATACTACAGGTATCATTACTTAACAGCATTTTCAAAATTGAAAAGTTTGTATTGATATTGAACAGTAACTTGAGCTGGTTTTGAATTCTTATAAAAAGTGAGGTTAGAATATAAAAACAATAAGGTTAATCTATTTTCAACAATAAACTATTGCAACACTAATGAAGAGCAATAAATCCGCGTAGTAGGGTTCTAAACCCTCTTTATTAAGTTCAATAGTAAGCATTGCAACAGTTTAACATAGTTATTGTTGAAACGAAATAACATTTTTGATAGCGTTTAAATATATTTAATTGTGACAATGCTGTTAAATAATGATCTCTATATTACTTTTATTGAAGCAATGAAAAAATTACAATTAAGACGTCTTTGTGACGTCCCAAATTGACGTTTAAATATTACATCAGTGGCTTGACATCAGTTTTACGTCATTTATGTGCTCCCTGTAAAGTATTTATCTTAACCAAAATATACGTCATAAAAATGTGAAGCTGCCAAAATAATGCACATGGGGCTGACAAAATAAGATGTTTGATTAAAACATTGTTTACTTATGTCCTATCGTTGAATAGTGATTTTCTGTTAAAAGACTTACATATTTGGATAAAAATTGAAATTTTTCTTAATTAGGGAGTGACTCGACTATGGACTTCCATATAAAAATTTTTAGACGCCGCGGAGATGGTACGAGGTACGGCAGCATAAACGTGGAAGGGAAAAAAGTGGTGGAGTGGGGAATTTAGGGAATCTAAGAAGGAGGTCAGAAGAGGAATCAGGTGATGGAGGAAGGGTAAAATAGATATGGAAGAATATAAGGAGCTGAAGCAGAAGTATCGAAGAGAATCTGATAAGCGAAGGAAGATGCACAGGAAGGAAGTGGAAGAGGTAATACGGGGATTAACAAAGGTGCCTGAGATTTGGAGGTTTCTAAACAAGGAGCGAAAGAGAAGCACAGTGCAGCTTAAAATAGAGAAATCAGAAGAGCACTGCAGGAAGATATTGGGGAGACGGAGTATAAGGACAAGCGTGGTAGGGAGAGAAAATGATATAAGAAGGGGGAGGGGGAGAAGTTGGAGAGTATTAAAACGGTTAAGAACAAAGAAGGTGGAAGGGTCGGATGGAACAGTGGAATATGGGGGAAATGGACAAAATGAACTGTAGAAGGTTATTAAATCTACTACCGGGGGGGGGGGGGGGGGCTTGTAGTGGGCCCAGTGTATAAGAGAGCCGAGGAATTACAGGGAGGTCAGTGTGACAAACTTAGATTGCAAAATACACACAGTGATTATACAGGACCGTCTGGAGAAGGAGTTAGAGGAGAAGGAAACAAATAGGGAACCTGCAAACGGGATTCAGAAGGAAAAGGCCGGCGGTGGATAATATAATAATATGTAAAGGAAATGATGAAGACAATGAAGCAGTTCGTGGAACAAAGAGACCTAGAAGTAGGCGTTAATAAGACTAAATTAGTTGTATTTCAATAAAGAGGAGGGGAAGTAGAAGGAAGGAGGATTATAGATGGAGGAACGAGGAGATTGAAAGTGTGGGGGAAGTGAGCTGCTTGGATTATCAGATGAGGTATAAGGAAGATTTACAGGTGAAGTTGTTGGGGAGAAGGCGAAGTAAAATATTAGGGCGGGTATGGGGGATGGAGGAAAGGACTTTTGGCAAGGAAATCATACGAAGGGGGTGACTGTTTCACAAGCTGTCATGATGTACTGGGCGGAAACATGGCGATGGAAGAAACAGTAAGTGTTGGAAAGGGTACCTACAGGACAGATACTGGAAATAGGTACTTGGTTTGGAAAGGAAGACTCTGGGCTATACATACAGGAATACAGGCTGGGAAGTTGACAATGAGATAAGAGGAAGGGATGGATAGGGTGAGAGGGGGTTTTATATGGCAAAGTTGTTGGAGAGAGGTGAAGGGAGAGAAAATAAAATATGGACAGGAAGATAGAAAGAGATATTATGAAAGGGAAGGGAAGTACAATGTGAAGTATGGACCTATTGTGATAAAGGGGGTACCCGCGTAATTAAGGGAAGGGTTAAGTATAAGAAAGAATAGGGTGATAGCGAGATGTAGGTGCGGGAATGGGGAGAGAGAGAGTAAGAACTGGTGGGAAGATGAGAAGAGAAGGTGTAGATTATATGGACTGAGAGAGAAGAACGAAAGAGGTGGAAAGAAATTTTAGAAGAGGGTATAGGAAGAAGTAGAACAAAGAAGCAGTAGGATTGGATGAGATGGGGGAGGAAGGGAGGGAAATTTAGGCAAAAAATGACTTTATTGAATTTATTACGAGGTTGTAAGGTAATTGAATTAGAATTCATTTGTAAAATAAAGACATACACTAAAAATTTTTAGATGAGGGTTGGTGGGAGTAGAAGGGTCGTTTTTAGAGGAATGGTCTTCCTCAAAATCAAAGTAAGTAAATGGGGAAATTTATTTTGTTAGGTTTTAAGAATTAATAAATGAGTATTTATGTATAATCCTGCGCCCACTTCCCCCCCCCCCCCCCCCCCCCCAATATTGGGACACCCTGTGTGGAGGCACGCTTTGCACGTGTAATAAAGTGTGCTTTACTGCCAAACCTGTTCCACATTCAAAAGGATGGTTTAAATTCAAAAAGTGATAGCCCTGTTTTACATCGTTGTTTACCAGTGGCGTAGTTAAAATTTATTTTTGATAGATTTAGTTTACATTTTGATTTATTTAAGTCAGGTGCAATAGGCGAATACAGATAGGTGAAGTACCTTCTTAAGGAGGGGGGGGGGGTTGACCCCCCCCGTAAATGCGCCCTTGTTGTTTACTGTTGTACCATATTTGCAGTACATGCAGGGCATTTAAATGAGCGAAAAAGTGTATGCTCTCGGATAAGGTAAGAATACTAAATTATGTGTTAATTTAGTATGTACCAAATATTTTTGGATTAATTAAACAAATGGCGTGACGACCCAATAATCAAATTCGAATTCTGTAGGTTTGGTTCATTTCACGTTAAAAACGTGAACAAAAAGTTGTTCGTTGATAATAATAAATGGTACCACTGTAATGGTACTGAATCTTTTCGATTATTGAATGACAGGATCGTAATCCATCTGTTGGTAGTAGCAAAAAACATAACTATAAAAATGTCAAAACATGTTATAAGAAGGAAGAATTTACAATGAAAGCCTGAACCGGAGCGAAGAGTTATGGCACAACTATTCACAAGTATATATTTTTAATGCATCTAAACTATATAAATGATAAAAGCTGGTAGAACCATTAGCGTGTATTGCATGTTTTATCTTAAAGGCACCCCGGAATCTTACCATACCTGCTAATAACACAAACTTCATTAAAAACAAAGGTGAAAGAAACGTAACTTATAATTGATAGTTCGATAAAAGTGTCGCTACTAGTACTTAGCTGTTATCTACGCCACTGATTAATGGTACATACCAGTACGTACATCTAATCTAAAAACTTGCTTATATACGTGCCGGCACATAAATAAAAAAAAAATTTCGCAAACTTAATTATGCAAATCACATAACGATAAAATCAAATCAAAAGATAATAAAGAAATTAGCATCACCTAAAAATGATTGATTATTAATCCGATTGCCGCTAAAGAAAATTTCTAACGGATCAAAAAAGACCAACCACGTCGTCGTTAATTTAAGATTGATCTAAAATTACAAGTTTGATGATTTAATTTTTCTTTTACATGCTGGGGGGGTGGGGTGGGGGACATGACTAACTTAATAAGTAAGTATACAGTTGATGGGCGCATTGAGTAATAATTCTCCAGTATGTTATTGTACGCGTGTTTGTCTTTATGGAACGGATATTATTATGCAAATAACGTAAGCGGCATGATGGCTTCGGGGACCGTATTACAAAATATCAGGATATTTCGAAAATAACGCGATTAATTAACTAATTTGGGCGATTAATGCGAGTTTAAACAAAATTTTGCAAGGACGGTTGTTATATAATACTCCATATTTTTGCATTTCTCGAAGTTTTTATCTACACTTTTTTTTATACTTTGCATCCTTGATGTCAAATTATTGATAAATTAATGAGGTATTTCCTTTATGTTGATCATTCCCGTAAGTTAACGGTGAGTCATCCTCTTCCTATTCTTTTTCGTCTTCTCTCGCTACTCTACTTATAACAGATTGTAAGCGCTTTCGGCACATAAGTGTGCATAACACATATCTTTGACACTCGATATGTTTCCCACCCCAATACGGCACAAAGTAGTAGGTATGTGCTTAGCGTCTTCGTTATAATTGCTAACGTAAAACTACTGCACAGCACATAAATGTGGCTGCACTTACTTTAAAAAAGTTTCGGAAAGCAATGATTTATTCTCGTATTTAACTTAAAATTGCGGGCGAGAAAAGGTTAAATCAGTTTGTAAGTTTGTAAATATATGTAAGTACACATAACACGTAAATTGTTGCCTTTTTCATTTATTTATTTATAGCACTTAACGACAAGCAATAGCTGAGTTATCTGAAGTTTGCTATCTACCCTTAGTTTGTTATAAGTACGTAGATGAATTTATTCCACACTGTGACACATCGTCAATTCGGATGGTGGCATAACACATTATCGATTACTAAAATATTGTCAATTCGTAACTGAATAAAAGGTCAATGTAGGTAACTAAACGCGTATAAACCAACCAAGATAGTACTAAATATAATCTTGTCAAATGTATATTTGCACATAACACGTAAACATCTTAGCTTACATTAGTTTGCATTTAGGCGTACATCTAGTAACGTAATAATTGTGTTAAGTTAAACAATGTTCGTATAAGTAATTAGAAAATAATTGAGCATAACGTCTCTATATAATCTATAAATGCGCATGGAAACAACAGTAATTAGAACGGTCATGAGATTAATGCACATGAAATATATTTATCCTAATATTTTATATAATTTTGCTGTATTAATTCCAAATATTTAAAAAATTGCACTCGAGGTATTTGTACTGCCTAATTGCACGTTATAAATTCTGGTGTGTATATGCACGTAACACATAACTTCGTTACGTACTGTACTTAGCATGTCTTTCGTTGTTGCTGCAATAAGATTGCATACTGTAGCAAACCGCAAATGATTTAAATATTATTCATTGACTCTTACGTGCGCGTAACATAACACGTCAATCATATAATAACTGTATTTTTATAAATAACAATAACAATAATCCCCCTATTACGGACTACGGTGCTTATTGTTTTAGTTTGAATAAGGGAAATTAAGTTGTACCACTAGTGCCTTTGAGTGTACGCGGCGAGACTAAACGTACATAATTCTTCCAAAGTAGATTATTCCCCCAAATTAAGATTTAGGAATCTTTTAATAGAAAGATGGCCACATGCATGGCACATAACTGCATTTGATCTATACCGTCTGCTAGTTCTAATGCTTTATTTCTTATTGCTAAAATTTAACTGGTGTTAACGCACTGAGAACATAACGATGCATGACACATTGATTATTACGGGGAACTCACTCTTTTGGCTTTATTGAGAATAATCGATGCGTGGCATGATTATTCGTTTTCGAGCGTATTGGTAACACGAGTTATGGTGACATTTTCCGCTCACGTTACGTGCTAAAATCACACATAATACATACTTTTTGTTCAACTAGTTCGTCGACACATAAATTCCATACAAGACAGAGTTATCTTATTTTCGCGGAGGAACATGGTTGATTAAATTGGTAGACAATTCCGTAGAATGGCCCTCTGTAGCGATTTGGAAAATTACTTGTTGAGAAATGTTTAACACATTAAACTGATTATTTCGTTATTGCGTAAACAGAACAACGCACAAATGAAGGCCTTCGAAATGTCTTAATGGACCACATAATGCATGGGAATGGTCTAAACAATTTCATCGGAATACATTTACGCATATAAGAATTTCAGATTAACCACCTTACAAATAACCCACGCACATAGTGAATAATAATAATAACAATAGTGTTTATTATGTACAGAAGAGAAACGTACACAGAAGTTTGAAACAGTTTGTTCTACCAGGTTAAAACAACTTATGTTTGCCATACCTTTTCAGAATACCATAACCTATTGCAACACTGTGTATTACACTATATTTCAAGGTTACGGGCACGTAACACATAACACACATTTTACGCTTTTCATTAGTTTGCCATCTATTTTCAGAATGCCGCAATCCATTTCGACACTCCGTATTATACTATACGACGTATAGATTAATACCTGAATGCACATAACATATGTGCTGAGTGTATATGACACGGCTTTTGGAGCAAAGTACATATAAGTCACAACGAAATTGTGTTTTAAGTATGCAAGAGCCCTCTCATACCTTAAAAATCAAGTTACACATCAACTAAACGATCGATGAATGACACAATTAGTACTATTCGGTGTTCACAAAAGTTAAACCACATAACAATCTTGTAATTAGAGTAGGTATTATTGTGCATAACACCTTTTATGACTTACTGACTAGCGGTAGAAGCGTTCATATTCATTCGCATCAGTAAACATCATGAGAGAAGCATAAGGGCACATAAAATGTTATTTTATTAGCAGTTTATCCACCACGCTATCGTACTAAATAATTTTTATTGAGTGTACATGATCCACTTTTGCACATAATGAAACGTAAAACATCTACGCAAAGAATTTCATATTAGGCGTTTATAAATAATGATCCAAGTGCATACTTGTAAAATTTATATGTTTCGTGTTAATCGGGTTGTAGCAATTCGCAAATCTTAAATGGACGAGTATCCTGTATGGTTCGCAATAACTCCATGTGCGTACGCATCCTCATTTTGTGCGAAGGTTAGTTGGATATGAGCACATAACACATAACTCGCATTTTCAGTATTTTTGAAGAAGATCACCTAAATGCACATAACAGCGTGTTGTGTGCTATGTAACATAATTATGTCAAAAATATTAAATGAAGTGATACAGTTTTGAAGCAAAGCACATTTTGGCTAGTTTCATTTACTAAAATATAACTTTCATAAGCTTGCACCAGATCTCAATAGTGCCTTACGGAAATGTATTTTTGGCGGAAAAGTGCGGTGAATCGTGTAAACTTGTAATGCGATAGTATACAAATATTAGAGTCATGTGGTTTTTACCTATTTACGGCATAATTGGCGAAATAGCACATAAAGTATACAAGAATAAAGGCACATAACGCATAAAAATAGTGTCATCTCAATATTATCATCTTGGGGATACTTTCACGATGAACTAACTATTGTTTATATATTATGTCCGATGAATGATAAATAATTTGTATCTACGGTGTTTACTAAAATTGCCATACAGCGATTATCTAATTAGAGTGACATTGTGTATAACGCCTTTACTCACACCTGTAAATAGTGTGAGAGGATACATAAAACTACTTATATTTTATTTTTCTGGGGGTACGAAAAACAATCCACTTACTAGCTTTAGCATAATGACACGTAACACATAAATTTGCATTGTCAATCATAGAATGACGTTTATTACTACTAAATCTTGCATCAGTACATAAAAGAGGCGGCACTGTTAAATATCAATGTTCCTTATAATCTATTACAGAAGACATTAGGTTGGCGCTTGAACGTAATATTATGTAATGCCTTTAATGATACTTTTAGTTACACCTTCATGTTTAAATCTATAGTTTAAAAGCCCAAATTTAACGGTACGGTAACCGGTGATTAATTAATGTCTTCTTTGGCAAACATAATTTAAATCAATTAAAAAGAAATGACTCAGACAGACGTCTGCAACTAAAATAATAAATACAACTACATTCGGTATTCTTTAATCTTAATTGTCTGATGATGGTTTACCAATTAATTACCCACATTTTTTCTTTCACTTCTTAAAGGAAAAAAAAAATCGTGGTATCCATATGTTTTAATCATTTTTCGTTTGGACAATAATGGGATAAGTAAAATTTAATGCTAACCTTCTTTTCTCTCGCTCTTCGTCTTCATTTTCTTTAAAAGTTTAATAACAATTATCGTAATTAGAAACGATTTTAACTAATCAACGTGAACAGTAATTATTAGTTATCGGCATATGCGTTTTGTAATAGAAAATAAAATCCAATCGAATATTATAAAATGAAAGGTCACAGCAGATGGTTTGCACAAAATTTGTATAATACAAAAGGCCATCTTTATGAAATCTGTCAAAAATTTCTAACAGTCTACAATAATGAACCTAACGAACAATTTTAAACACGTTGATGTATTTCGGTTCATCAATCCTTGTTTGGACAAACATTTTTTTTTTTGCCCTTCATTTAGGTGCGGAAATATGGATTATTTTTATTGTACGTAATTAACAGGATGAAATGTATACCTAAACAATGCCGGGGGGCAACCTTTTTTTTTTTGTTGATCCTCTCAATAATTATTGATAACGACTTTGCATGCACATCCTTTTACGCTAAAGGCGAGACGAATCGGAATTTGATAATAAAAACTTAACGGTACTTCGTTTTGTACTAATAATTATTATTTTTGTTGTTTTCGAGGGGTTCTCGCTTAATTACGTAACGTTAAAAACAATATTAATTAAGGACTATTTGTTATATTGTTTACCTTTAATAACAAATTCCGTGTTATTTAGTCATAATGCTTTCTATCTGCTTATACTATTGTATTAAATTGCATTCACTTTTTTTTTATACTTCAATTACGTGATTAAGGACACTTTGCTTGGTATAAAATTTAATTAAGTTAAAAACGTTAAGATTTCATTACTGTTCGGTTTTTGCTCAATCATTTTTTTGTATTTGCTATTGACGTCAGCGATTATCACGCTCAAAAATGTTACGTGTTATGTGTCACCAATTAATCATGGTGACTTTAATGACCTCATAATAACACAAACGGATAAATTTGGCTAACAAAAGCACAAATCCCATACTTCTAACAAGTATGTATACCACGCTCTACTACAGTTCATTATTATGTATCCACAGTAGAAGATGGTACGGTTTCTGTTACGCCATATCACCTAACCATTTAGACGTAAAGTATTTAAGCTAAGAAGCTCAGGTTTAAACTATAACCGAAGGTCCTCAAGGCACTTCTACAATTTTATCAGCTATAAAACTCTAAGAACTGTTTTAGTTCCTAGGCTCTTTGAGAATGGCACGCAACCAGTGGCGTATATAAGGGGGTTAGGGGGTTTAACCCTCCCCGAAATAAGTTAACATTTTGCACTAAATTGTAAATCACATGGTCAGCCGTAAATTTTCTCATTACTGAATTGGGGATAGTTGATTCGACCTGACGAACTCTCATACAGCCCCCCCCACCCCCGAAAAATTATCTATAGATACCCACCTGCGCGCAACTTCCAGCCACTTCAAATTGTAATTGAAACTAAGGACTTCAAAATTAAAATTTTGAGAAGCGTTCTTTTTTGCGACAAATTTTCAACGACAAACATTTTGGACTACTTTACAAATTTTAGAATCTTATAGGCTAAATTTTGGTCTCTTCATGTCGAGCAACAAACAGCTCCATTACCTAAATTTCAAATTGTATATCAAAGTTTGTCAAAAATTAAACAACCCTGAGATTTCAAAAACCGTTTCTAATCATGACGTCTTTAATTTTTTGTCTAAGGCTAAGTTTAGGAATCTTGTACTAACGACTTTTGGTAAATTATGATTGAAAGCAGTTCCAAATTCCATTATCCCATCAATATGGATTCTTCAACTTTGAAGCACAAGCGGATTTCTATCATTACGATTATAGATTTGTATCGTTTGAGTCCCTAAGCTGCAAACTTTACTTTAATTTCTTTGCTAAGTATACAGGGTGTTTTTTCGGAGCTTTAGTTACACATTTCTGGGACAGTTTTATAAGTAAGTTTTTGAAAATTTGTACTTAGGAGATACTCTGAAAGCCGAATCGATGTAAAATATTTTCACGTTTGGCAGCACTTTTGAAAATGCCGGAAGTAGCTAGTAACTTATTTTAAACGGCAACCCCTATTTTTTAATGCATTATGAATTCTACGTAAAATAATAGTTCTTTTGATACTCACATGTTAATATCTTCAATTTATGGTTTTTATGTTAGTTTCCATTTAAAAAAATGATGGAATTTAAGAATTCATTACTTGAAAGCCGTTGTAGTTATGGGAACCGAGTTTTCACCAGCGCATATAGGAAGAATAGGGCTTTCTTTCGGTCCTACTCAAAAACAGTTAAGTTACGTACGACCTCATCTATGGGGCTCCAAATACAAGAAAATTCAAAGACTAAAAACTCAGTTTTTTAAAGTGAAATAACCATTTTCTTACTATCGCATTTGATATAGAATCAAAATGAACATATTTTGGTATTACATGTTCCTATACCTATCTTTAGTAGTTTCTGACTTATTCTCATTTCATTGTATTGATACCATTTTTTTCGGATTTGTTTTTAGTGGTTAGCCATGACCCTATGGCAATCGAATTTTAATAATGTGCATTAGATACAACCAGAGGCAGTCTCTCAAAACGAATTGAGCTTTGGCGAATGGCTGGTAATATAAAGGTACCAGGAAGATGATAATTTTTTGGGGAATATTATTTGGCCAGACGAGGTCAATTCAGTAAAAATAGAATATTTAATCATGATTTCTTTGTGAATAAATACTTCGTTATTGTGTTGTAATTCTTTAAGTTTCTTTGATATGCTAAGTACCTACCTATTTGATATGGCCTAAGTTAAATAAGTTTAATTCTTCGGCCTATCGCGTTGTAAGATTACAGAAAAATTCACTGACTAGCTGCAATTTGTTTATTTATTGTCTTCAACAGGCGTGGCTGTTATGGTCATTGCTCAACAAAGTAGGATAAACGCGATTAGTGTCATTTGATTTGTTTAAAATTCGATTATGCTAAGACGTAATCTAGTGGCCGACTACTAAAAAAATTCCAAAAAAATGGTATCAATGTAATGAAATGGGAATAAGTCATAAACTATTAAAGATAGGTATAGGAACATGTAACATCAAAATATAAATCATTTCCATTCTCTGTCAAATGCGATAGTAAGAAATGATCATTTCATTAAAACAAACTGAGTTTCTAGTCTTTGAATTGTCTTAAATTTGGAGCCCCCCCGTACGTAGGTCACTTAAATTTTATTTAGCATACCGAAAGAAAGCACTATTCTTCCTCTACGTGACAGCTATGTTGCCATAACCGTAATGGTTTTCAAGTAATGAATTTAAGTACCGTAAAAACCATAAATGGTGGTTATTAACATTTGGTTATCAAAAGAACTAAAATTTCACGTAGAATCCAAAAATACAATAAAAAATAGTGGTTAACATTTAAAATAACGAAGTGACTAGTTACTTCCGGCAGTTCCGGAAGTGCTGCCATTTTGAAAATATTTTACATTGATTCGATTTTCAGAGTAACACCTAAGCTCAAATTTTCATAAACCTATCTATAAACCTTGTCCAGAAACGTCTGACTAAACCTCCCAAAAAAATACCCTGTATAGTACGTAAAATTAAACCAAAATAAATGTTGGCTTCACATTTCAGTAAAGATCGTTTAACGCTTTTAACACCCTTTTACAAGTCAAATAAGGGTAGTTCGATGTTTCTGGGAGAAACAAAAGTGCCAAAGCACACCAGCCTGTTAACAAATAAAATTAAATGACCAGTAAACTGGCACACAACTTTCCGGTGTTTACTACTATGACGTATTAAATAAAATAATTTTTTGAATAATAACTCAAAATAAAATATTACGCAAAAAAATAAACAAATTAATATATGGTGTGTAGTATAATTGTAATAATAAATAATATACAGGGTATGTAGTAAATATTTTTCAAATATCGTTAATTTCCTGCTAGGCTGGAAGTAAATTGGTATACTTATTATACTCGATTAAAAGAGTCGTATGTCCTCTACTTCACTGTACAATTTTATTTCTTCCAAAAAAGTTATGAAGATTTAAAATATACAACTTCAAACATTCATCCCCCTTCCCCTATGAGAAATAAAGAAATAAATGTAGTGTCAATAGTTTTTGATTAACTGTGTGTAAATGTGTATAAAATTTCAAAAAATAAAAAAAAGCTTGGAGCAGATTTTGAGAAAATTGTTTTTTAATTTTTGACCAATTTTGGGCATCAATAATTTGGCTACGTTTAATTCTTGTTCTTTACTAATTATAGGTACTTGGAGAATTGCTATATTGGTCGCCATTTTGAATTTAGAAACAAACGAAAAACGGCGTTTTACTTGTAACCATGTCTACTAACTTTTCACCAAGAGAAATTAGATTGGATTAAAATGTGAATGTTTTCTCCCAAAATAACGTCCTTAGTTTGGGCCCTTTTGCGCCGATTTTGATGAAAAGCTTGTTTTACCGATGAAGTTTTTTTATAGGCCTTAGTTTTAAATTTCATCAAAATCGGTCTAGTAATTTGGGCTCCACAGGCATAACGTATGCACTCACAGATAAACATTTTTCAAAGATGGTGGTTTTGGACCGATTTGAAGAATCTGGCAGCATTAAATATGGAAAGAAGGAGATATTTGGAGAGAGGATTGATGAAGAAACTCAAGTGGATGTTTTACAGCAGCCTACTTGAAAAAATCAACTTCTTCATAATTACAATAGTTTTTCCGGAAAATCTCAGTAACTATTCAGAATTGACCATACAAATTGTATATCAGTGGAAAGCTTATAAAAAACTTAATCGACTCGTCAACAGAAATACAGGGTGTTTCATTTATAAACAAGAGTTATTCGACTTTTTACCTTTCAGCACATCCTGTATAGTGTGGGCATACATGAACCAAAAGTCGACTATATATTAAAATTCCAAGTTATTCTCCAATTTTCTGTGGCAAGTTTGTCGAAAAACTTCTGCTTACTGGGCAGTGATCCGTCAAATATGAGCCTTTTTTCGAACAAAACGTTGAATAACGCCGAAACGGAGAAAGTTAGACTCATACAGTGACCTATACAAAGTCCCATTATTTTTTCATACAAAAACAAATAATGTAGAAATATACAGCGTGTCCCATTAAAAAAAACATAACTTTGGTTTACCACCCTGTATAGAAAAATTCATTATACAGTACGTCTGCAAAAGTTGGCAACATATGGGAAACCTTTTTATTATTAATTTTACGAAAAAAAGTTATTCTTTATAAAAAGTTCTGCATGTTCCAAAAGCTAAAATAAAATCATCAGATATTAAATTTTTTCAGTCGTGTACACGGTTTGTCAAAAATATGAATTTTGCTCAAGAGTAAATTACCTTTATTTTTGACAATATCGAAAATTGTTATTAAAAAAAGTTAATCAGAACTAAAAACTACGTTCAAATATGCAATTACATCTTGCTAGTTAAATTTTTTTTTACAACTTTTTCTCAAATTGCTACCTACCGTGACTTCAATTTTTCTTGTTGAAAAGTTGAAAATTTGAAGCAATGAAACTGTTACAGCACACAGCTGTAATCAGTTGAAGGAAATAAAATCAAATAATCGATTCTCTATAAGACATCAAACGTTAGTCATTAAGATGCAATTTTTACTTCAACTCTTTTGTCATTATAATGCTTGAATTTGAGGTATAGCAAATTTTTATGCACCAATTACTATACTTAAAATTAGATGAATTCAACTTACAATTGAAGTACTGAAATTGAAATACTATAGTTATCGGTATGAAGGTTGCAATCAGTCAGCTTCAAATATTCAACCTGCGACTGCAAATTTTCTTAACGCTGCAAGTTGAAAATTTGAAGCATTGTTTTTACAGAGGTAACCAGTTGAAGGAAATAAAATCAAATAATCGATTCTTTTACAAGACATCAAACGTTAGTCATTAACAATTGTAAGCTGCAATTTTTACTTCAAATCTTTTATCTTTATGACGTAATCTTCATTGCTTGAATGTGAGGTAGGTATCAAGAATGTTTATGTCCCAAATAGGTATAAGGGTTGCAATCCAGTGAGCCTCAAATGTTCAATATGTAATTTCAAATTTTCTTAACGCTGCAAGTTGAAAATTTGCAGCATTGAAACTCTTACAGCTGTATTCAGTTGAAGGAAATAAATCAAATAATCGATTCTTCATTAACAATATTATAAGATGCAATTTTTACTTCAAATCTCATATCTTTATAATGCTTGAATTTGAGGTATAACAATGTTTTATCCCCAATAACTATTCGACTTACAATTTAAAGAAGTTCTTCAGCAATATTTCAGTATAAACCTCAAATGTTGAACCTGCGACTTCAAATTTTTTTAACGATGCAAGTTGAAAATTTGAAGCATTGCTTTTACAGAGGTAACCAGTTGAAGGAAACAAAATCGAATAATCGATTCTTTTACAAGGCATCAAAAGTTATTCATTAACAATATTGTAAGCTGCAATTATAAGTATACTTCAATTCTTTTTGAGTGTAACGACTGAAGAAAATTGGAAAAGAGGGTTATGTGGTTGGCATGAACTTCTAATGCTACTTATAACCAGTCAGGAATTCTTCGTTTAACTTTAACAATAAAACGTCGTTAGGGTTATTGTATACAAATTTAACAATTTTCTCATGTCATTAACTTAACCGACAAAAATTTTCAAATACATAGTTAAGGTTAATTTAAACGTTATTAAATTAAGATCTTGTTAGTATGTATGTTTTAAAAGGCATATAATAGTGAGAGAGAGAAAGAGAGATTGTATATACAATAATAATGAAGAATCGGGGTACATTAGCATAGTCCGTTCACACGTTTTGAAAACAAACGACGCTGTCAAGGACGTTCCCAGCGTCCATTACTTAATCCATCCCACGCCTCGTATTGTCTGGAATTTGAAGGAAAATTGCAACTTGACTTGACCCCTACCGACTTTTCAGTCACCTAGCATTGTTACACTCTACTTGCACTATCGTAGCACGGAAAAAAAACAAAACTAAATTGCTATTTATGAGAGGTACGTGGGAAAAACCATGATTATACAAACTATTGCTTTGTTTGGGAGGGCTAATCAAGTCTAATGGTCGCCCTGTCACTTATGTTTGCTAATATTATCAATTTAGGACAATCTAAAATGATTGGGCCTTAATTAGGTATAATCGATTGTGGATGGGACAACCGTTATTATCGGATCTGCATCTGGTGATTCGATGTAAGTACATTTATCGAAAGTGCTTTAATTTAAATTGGAAATAACGGAGATTTCAACGATGGGTCACAAACGTAACCCGTTACCATTTTCGATTATTATCATTATACCTACGTTAAAAGGCCCGAAAAGAAGAGTCACCGTGCGCCCTAAATACCAACCTAGGATAACAGTTCACAAACACAATGATTTATGTATATTACAATTATTTAATTAGGTATATTGGTAACCTGTGCTCTGCTAATTCGCAGCACGCTATGCTCTAACCTCAATTATAGCCCAGTTTGTACAAACTGTAATTATCAAGCGTATTGGCAAAGGCATCGTGTGCAATTAAATTATATACTCTCTTGCTTTATGTTATAGGTGTCGGATATCCGTATGTGAAACAGTTATTTTTATATATTCTCCTTTCTATTTTATAATGACATTATTATAAACGCTTCTGGTTTATTTCATTTACTTCAATTTCGAAGCATCCGCAATAATATATATTTAAACGTTTTTAAACTATCGAGATGTCCAAATTTGGTCTTTTTAATTGTTTACAACTTCCTTCGGTAATTCCACGTAATGTGTCAAGGTTACTTTCCTGATGCAAAGATTTAATCCTTCAGTACAAGTTTCATCTGTAGGTAGGTAAATCTAAGTTGGTTACGATTAGCATATTAGTTGACGTGATTCACTGAAGATTCGAAAACATTTTTATACGAGTACCTAATGCAATCTTAAAATTAGAATTGCAAATTGATGGCACAAAGAAAGACGTTCAGAATACTGAATGAAAGAGAACATTTCTGAATCTCTGAAATTTGCTGGATTAGGTATAAGCTTTGCGACTGCAAGGGTTTCGATTAAACCTTAAAGCATCAAAACCTACTTAATAATCATTTTGAATATGCACTACAAATAAAACACAGTTTCCTTCCATTCCAGCTGAAAATGTCCATGTTCTGGAAACCTATAGGAACATACAATGTTTGTTCTCAGATTTTCCCCATCCACGATAAGGAGAGTGTGGTAAATTGCTATATTAAACGTGGATTGAAGATGTTTGATATGCAGAAACGAACAAATTATTTACGTTTTTTTTTCCAAAAGCGATCTCAGTTAAGAACAGAAAACATAGCTTGTGAAATTGATGGTCCAAAATCCAAAAATTAGATAAGTATAATCAGATTGGAGAGACTCAAAATTCCATCATTCAACATTATCACACCAGAATGCTTTGTTTCCATTGGTTATCCCATTTTTCTATCATTCTGTAATGCTGCAGATTCATGAGTAGGTAGCAGCAGTCCAGAGTCGGTCCGCATCTTCCAATAATTTGGTACAGGTAGATTACGTGGAGCATATCAATACCATCTGAAAACTTAACAAGTTGACCGTTAGGTGCAACCAGAGTTGAAGTCTCCAAACAAAGTGAAGCTTGAACGAAACATTGGAAAAGAAAATGGTGGCGATATTGGTCTCTGTAGTCTACTGAAGCTTTGAAGTAGGAGCTACATTTTATTGAAATTTTAAGGTAGAGCAGTTTCATCTTATTGAAGTTTTGAGGTAGGAGTTTATGTTATTGACGTCTGTTGAAGCTTTGGGACAGCGACGTCATTTCAGCATTTTACAAGGAGGGAAAACTATAGTAAAAAAAGAAAAAATGGGCCGCCGCAAGCGAAAATTTTTTTTGAAAAGGGGTGTGATTGTTAGTTTTATAAGTTTAACGTACTTTTCTTTGGTAGTAGTAATTCCAGGAGGGGGTCAAACTGCCCTACCCTACCCCCCTTAAATGACGTCGCTGCTTTGAGATAAGAGTGTCATTATATTGAAGTTTTAAGGTGGGAGTTTCGTTTAATGAAGTTTTTAAGGTTGGATTTCATTTTATGAAGGTTATTGAAGCTTTGAGATAAGAGTGTCAGTACATTGAAGTTTTTCAGGTGGAGATTCGTTTTATTGAAGTTTTAAGGTAGAAGCTTCATTTTATTGAAGTTTTGAGGGTAGCAGTCTCCTTTTATTGAAGTTTAAAGGTAGGAGTTTCCATTTATTGAAGTTTTAAGGTTGCAGTTTAATTTTATTCAAGTCTATTTAAGCTTTGAGGTAAGAGTGTCATTATATTTAAGCTTTAAGATAGGAGTTTATTTTATTGAAGTTTTAAGGTAGAAGATTCATTTTATTGAAGGTTATTGAAACTTTGAGATAAGGGTGTCATTATATTGAAGTTTTAAGGTGGGAGTATCGTTTTATTGAAGTTTTAAGGTAGCAGTTTCATTTTATTCAAGTCTATTGAAGCGTTGAGGTAAGAGGGTCATTATATTGATGTTTTAAGGTAGGGGCTTCATTTTATTGGAGTTTTAAGGTAGGGGCTTCATTTTATTGAAGTTTATCGAAACTTTGAGGTAGAAGTTTCATTTTATTGAAGTTTTGAAGTAAGAGTTTCAGTTTATCGAAGTTTTAAGGTGGCAGTTTCATTTTATTGATGTTTTAAGGAAGCGCTTCATTTTATTGAAAGTCTATTGAAGCTTTAAGTAGGAGTTTCACCTTTATTCAAGTTTTGAGGTAAGAGTTTCAGTTTATTGAAGTTTTAAGGTGGCAATTTCATTTTATAGAAGTCTATTGAAGCTTTGAAGTAGGAGTCTCATTACATTGAAGTTTTCAGCAGTTAGCAGTTTCATGTTATTGATGTTTTAAGGAAGGGCTTCATTTTATTGAAGTCTATTGAAGCTTTGAGGGGGAGGTCTCATTTTATTGAAGTTTTAAGGTAGGAGTTTCCATTTATTGAAGTTTTGAGCTAAAAATGTCATTATATTGAAGTTTTAAGGTGACAGTTTTGTTTTATTTAAGTTTTGAGCTAAGAGTTTCATTTTATTGAAGTTTAATGTAACAGTTTCATTTTATTGATGTTTTAAGGTAGGGGTTTCATTTTATTGGAGTTTTAAGGTAGGGGCTTCATTTTATTGAAGTCTATCGAAGCTTTGAGGTAAGAGTTTCAGTTTATTGAAGTTTTAAGGTAGCGGTTTCATTTTATTGAAGTCTATTGAAGCTTTTGAAGTAGGAGTTTCATTAAATTGAAGTTATATTAAGCAGTTAGCCGTTTCATTTTATTGATGTTTTAAAGTAGGGCTTCATTTTATTGGAGTTTTAAGGTAGCAGTTTCATTTTATAGGAGTTTTAAGGTAGGTGCTTCATTTTATTGAAGTCTATTGAAGTTTTGAGGTTCATTTTATTGAAGTTTTAAGGTAGGAGTTTCTATTATTGAAGTTTTGAAATAATAGTGTCATTATATTGAAGATTTAAGGTGGGAGTTTCGTGTTATTGAAGTTTTAAGGTAGGGGCTTCATTTATTGAAGTCTATTGAAGCTTTGAGGTGGGAGTCTCATTTTATTGAAGTTTTAAGGTAGGAGTTTCCATTTATTGAAGTTTTGAGCTAAAAGTGTCATTATATTGAAGTTTTAAGGTGAGAGTTTGTTTATTTAAGTTTTTGAGCTAAGAGTGTCATTATATTGAAGTTATAAGGTGAGAGTTTTGTTTTATTTAAGTTTTGAGCTAAGAGTTTCATTTTATTGAAGTTTTAATGTAACAGTTTCCTTTTATTGATGTTTTAAGGTAGGGGTTTCATTTTATTGGAGTTTTAAGGTAGGGGCTTCATTTTATTGAAGTCTATCGAAGCTTTGAGGTAAGAGTTTCAGTTTATTGAAGTTTTAAGGTAGCCGTTTCATTTTTATTGAAGTCTATTGAAGCTTTGGAAGTAGGAGTTTCATTAATTGAAGTTTTATTAAGCAGTTTTAGCCGTTTCATTTTATTGATGTTTTAAAGTAGGGGCTTCATTTTATTGGAGTTTTAAGGTAGCAGTTTCATTTTATAGGAGTTTTAAGGTAGGTGCTTCATTTTATTGAAGTCTATTGAAGTTTTGAGGTTTCATTTATTAAGTTTTAAGGTAGAGTTTCTATTATTGAAGTTTTGAAATAATAAGTGTCATTATATTGAAGATTTAAGGTGGGAGTTTCGTGTTATTGAAGTTTTAAGGTAGGGGCTTCATTTTATTGAAGTCTATTGAAGCTTTGAGGTGGGAGTCTCATTTTATTGAAGTTTTAAGGTAGGAGTTTCCATTTATTGAAGTTTTGAGCTAAAAGTGTCATTATATTGAAGTTTTAAGGTGAGAGTTTTGTTTTATTTAAGTTTTGAGCTAAGAGTGTCATTATATTGAAGTTTTAAGGTGAGAGTTTTGTTTTATTTAAGTTTTGAGCTAAGAGTTTCATTTTATTGAAGTTTTAATGTAGCAGTTTCATTTTATTGATGTTTTAAGGTAGGGGTTTCATTTTATTGGAGTTTTAAGGTAGGGGCTTCATTTTATTGAAGTCTATCGAAGCTTTGAGGTAAGAGTTTCAGTTTATTGAAGTTTTAAGGTAGCGGTTTCATTTTATTGAAGTCTATTGAAGCTTTAAAGTAGGAGTTTCATTATATTGAAGTTTTATTAAGCAGTTAGCCGTTTCATTTTATTGATGTTTTAAAGTAGGGGCTTCATTTTATTGGAGTTTTAAGGTAGCAGTTTCATTTTATAGGAGTTTTAAGGTAGGTGCTTCATTTTATTGAAGTCTATTGAAGCTTTGAGGTTTCATTTTATTGAAGTTTTAAGGTAGGAGTTTCCATTTATTGAAGTTTTGAAATAAGAGTGTCAAGAGATTTAAAGATTAAAGTGGGAGTTTCGTGTTATTGAAGTTTTAAGGTAGGGGCTTCATTTTATTGAAGTCTATTGAAGCTTTGAGGTGGAAGTCTCATTTTATTGAAGTTTTAAGGTAGGAGTTTCCATTTATTGAAGTTTTGAGGTAAGAGTGTCATTATACTGAAGATTTAAGGTGAGACTTTCATTTTATTGAAGTTTTAAGGTAGGGGCTTCCTTTTATAGTTTTAAGGTAGGGGCTTCGTTTTATTGAAGTCTATTGAAGCTTTGAGTAAGAGTTCATTTTATTGAAGTTTTGAGGTAAGAGTTTCAGTTTATTGAAGTTTTAAGGTTGGAGTTTCATTTTATTGAGTCTATTGGAGCTTTGAGGTCTACCATAGAAGATCAAGGAACGGTAAATCGCAAAAGTGTACGGCGAAAATTTGTGTTTGATCGCTTGAAGCGTAAATGTCCGCAATCCGGACTAAATGAGGTTTCACACCTAGGTAACGCGACCGCTCATCATGTTATCCAAAAATTGCACACTTTCGTGTATAGTTTTGATTTGCACTTCGAAAAAGATGTAATTGTTCCAAACAATTGCAACAAACGGCTTTTATAACGATTTTGAAATATAAAGGGAAATTGAAGCTTTCCATTTGAAACCTTAATTAAACCCTTCTAGAGTTTCATCTTAAACTCAGCGCAGCGTCCTACAACGGCATTGGTACTTATCGTCATATGGTACTAGCAGTAGCAGCCATCAAGTTATCGAGCTTGTCGGTGTGCCTTCTAACCTTTTCGTGATTTTCTCCGTTTAGTGTCTTGGAATCTTACGTGGAGACCCGCTTTTTAGAACGAGATAATGATATTTGCTGGAAGTGCATCGTATATAAACTTATTGAATACCCAGTCAATCATCCACTCGGAATTTTACTTTTGGATTGTATCAAGTATCAGGTATCAGGGACATATTTCTATTTAAATTGGAACGCACTCTGACTTTGTTCAGATCTGTCAATTCCAATTCCACGCCGTTTACAGGAATTGGGAATCTCTTAGTCCACATTGTAGCGTATTTAACCTACGAGACCCTTACAAGATCAAATTAACTCAAGAAATGAAGCCTCTAGATCATTTGAAGCGCGCCAGAACATCTCGGATTGGGGTCTGCAAAAGTTTGAAGGAAATCTTGAGTTTCAATCGAAAAATTATCTTCAGCGATTTTTTCGCTTAATGGTTTTGTCAATAACATAATATACGTTATTGGACAGCAACAAACCCACATGTGCTTCAGAACCCTATTACATCCACCGGAGCGGAGGTGTGATTGGGCCGTACTTCTTCGTGGATGAAATGATCGCCTTGTTACGGTCATGGAGTTCCCTATCGTACCATGTTGCAAAAGTATCTTTGGCCAGAATTGGATGGACGTGAGATCAATTCAAATAAAGTCACGCCACATTCTGGTCAAATAATTGATCTATTGAAGAGAAACTCATCCGATAGATTTTTTTGTGGAGTCACGGATTTATGCCAACAAGCCAACAACGTTGCAGGAACACCGGAATAATGTCGAACGTGAATGTGCCAACGTTCCGGCCGATATGTGTGGAAGAGTGGTGGAAAATTGGTTTCCAATAATCGATCACTGCCATCGTGCTCGCGTTGCTCGTATGAACAAGATCGAATTCCATACCTACTTAAATGTTAGGACTAGGAGCGTTTGGAACAGTCCACACCACCATCATCTATGTGCAAAGACGCTTAGTGATAGATTTTGGAGACAAATGAGCTGTAAACAGAGTCGCTATACCGTCGGGGTGGTCTAGTATTTAACATGTTCTGGTCCGATTCAAGAGGTAATGAGTTCGATTCCTACAATAGCTGACGAAGGTTTTAGACGTTTTTTTATTGTTACACATAGGTAGCAGATGTCGCTCCTCAACATCTTGACATCATTTCTTCCGAATCCATTCCCCTTCACCCAACTGATATTCCCTTGTTTTGGCTGAAAAGGCGCTGGAAAATCTTGTCAGTTCGAAGGCTTGAAAGCAGAGATTATGTGCTTAAATTTGTAATTTGCCAAGAATAAATCGCTTCCTCATCAACGTCAGCAAATTAATGATATCGGTACATTGTCATATGCTTATAGAGTACTTATTACCATCACGCAATGTAACCGTATAGCCTCTCAGAAGTAAAAGAAGAACCTGTTTACAGTAGTCGTGTATCATAATATCGCACAAACGCTTACAAAAGTGTAAACAATTACCATAAAACCATAACAAACAATAGATTATTTCTTCCTCCGACGAAATTGCAGAAATGCTAATAATAATAATTGTTGCTAACACCTGTATGGTGTAATATGATTGGTGCGACAGGTTTCTTAACGTTAGAAAATATGGCAGTGTAACTCCGATTAAACAAATAAAAACAAATTGTTGATCGTGTAGGAGCGTAGGTGGTATTGCAGGTAATTATCAGGAATGCATAAATAGAAAGTGGTATTATACTACCTACTTCATTAAAAACCTCGAGTGAAAAGTTAACAAATAGGTAGACACGCATGCAAATAAGCGAGAAATGCTCCAAATAAACATTCCAAAGTGAAATTTTCAATACCGGCGCCATCGACAGATATAAATATTTCATTTTTGTCGATCGATCGATCGATCGATCGGGGAAAATTTTAAATCAACGTTTGTTAGTAACTGCACATTTAAGATTAATTTATGATCTATAACCAGTCGTACCATCTGCATAATGGTAATTGCATATTCTGTATCTATACTATTAAGAGATACTATATGACCACTATCAACATCTGCAATAATTACACAATTATAATATACGGATGCAATTTTGTGGTGGAGATTTTAATGATGCGTTAGATACGAAATCTCATACATTGACTTTAATAATGGTTATCCGTCTTCAATTGAAAAATGAGCACATCTCTAAAATTAAGAAAGAGAGAAGAACGTTAATCAAATTGCGGATCGAATGGTCCTTCGATACACAGTCATGGTCTGGACCTTTGCAGTAAGAGAAACCTTACCAGCAGTTTTCATCACTTCGGTTTCACAAAACCTAATTCAATACAATGACTTTTATCATCATTGGCCATAAGGTCATTTCAAACTTGAAAGTAGAAATAAAGGTTCCCAATAACGGGAGGTCCTTATCAACTTACTATAAAACCTAATTCATCTTTGCTTTTCAGAATTTTGTAAAATTATCTAACAAAGAAGTAAAAAACAAGTTAAATGTAAATTATCTTTCATCATCAGGTAATTTGATCGGGTTTTTATAACTAAGGGATAATGTGTAGATTCTCGAAACGGAAACCTTGTATTGAAACAGTGATTCCCGAAATGCCACACAACATTGAATGACTAAGGGTCTATCATCTTACATTTTTTACTTCTTCCAACTACAATCCGAGAGCTATGCCAGTTCAGAAACCAAGTCCAATGTCCCAAATCTGTAATTATAACCAAGACGCATTTAGGGTCGATTGGAGGGGCCAACAATCGACGCGGAGAGATAAACACCCAGTATACACATGGCAGGTATCGAAGGAACTTACTGACCATAAATAGATTCGTTTACTCATTCGGATGACCATCAGTAGTACCAAGCTGTCTCACGGCAGAGAAGAGAAGCTCAAGAAAAAGTGGCGTGACTACGGAACCACATTCACCGAATACAATAAGGCAAAACGGCATTCTTAGAGAAAGGAGGAGATGAAAAAATACCAGAAGATGTCAAAGCCTTACAGAGAGGAACAGAGGGTAGCAGAAGAAAACTGAGGATGGTCATACAGAAACCGCCAAAGAGACCCTGAAGCTTTTGCTACTACCTGACTGTGCGGGATTTTCCTGTTCCACTACAACAAGGGCTGGATCTATTAGCTTCCATGATGGTAAGAGCAAGTATTGCCCTGGGATGTATACCCATGGTGTGGAAGGGTATAAAAGTAATATTCATACCTGAGCGAAATTCACACGCCTAAACCAAGTGGTTTAAACCGATCAGTTTAACGTCGATTCTTCCGAAACGACACATTAGGGACGATGTCCTGGAGCCCATCATCAAATATGCCTACGAACCCGATAAGTCCTGCCAACTTGCCGTCCACAACGCGATCTCTTTTAAGGAAGTGGACCCAGGGCCGTCTTTAGATATTGAGGGCTTTTGGCGATACTTCTCAAGAATCAAATAAAGCTGCTGTGGAAAGCCAGGGCGTGATATCATCAACACAATTTCAGGACAATCTGGCAAAATTAACAAAACAGATTCATACGTAACATCAAATATGAAGAAGATTACTCTCCTCTTTAACTAACTGTCAAGAAATACAGGATGCCATAATGTCTCATTACAGGAATTATGAGGGAGTCGCAGAATTCGTTATTTCGTTAGGAAGAGATAACACGTTAATGTGCACTTCGTTGACTCATACTGAAGCAAACAACAACCGAGCAAGAAGAGCGTCATAAAATTCTTTCATCTTCTCGATTTTGATGTTCACTAGACCGACGTCCAACGTGCGAATTAGTGGTTTGTCATCTAATTAATACCCATCCGCAACCCTTTTTGGACATGTTCAACAAGCTATATGGAAAAGCCGAGGTACCTCACGATTGGAAAAAAGTCGGAGTAATATTGATCAAAAATAGAACGGTACTTTTTAAACTCGACGACAAAGGTATATGAGCACCTCATTAAACAAAAGTTGCAAAGGGGCGTAGTGGACAAAGGGGGTTTGTGTAACCGGAAATTCGATTTCACAGGATGTCTACGATCCAGGCTATAATGCACATCGTGGGCCTCGCCCAGGATGTAGCCCGTGGTACGTGGCGCACGCGGAAATTGTCAGCTCTAATCGCGATTGACGTCAAGAACGCGTTTAACGCTCTACCGTGTACACAACTCGTGCAGAAAATAGAAAATCTCAAGCTGGAATAACACCAGGAAGAGACCTCGGAATCCATCACTGTAGATCCGGAAGTTGGAGTGGCCCAAGGGTCGGTACAGGGGCCACTCCTCTGGAACGTATTTTTACGACGACCTGCTCCGGACGCCGACAGAGGAAGGTGCCACAATCTCCTCATGGCCAGACGACCTAGCGGTCTTCGTGGTTGGAAAGACAGAGGTGGAACTTATGTCGACCGCAAATAAAACTCTAAGGCTGGTCGCAGAATGGATGGTTACTAACCATATGGAAATAGGCACGGAAATCACGGAGGCAGTTGTATTCTCTAGGCGCGGGAAACCAGGTAAGTAAGCTTCTTGATAAACCACAAAAACATCCCCCCCCCAGTGACACAATTCATTACCTGGGGGTCTTGCTAGATAAAAGACTTACGTTCAATGCTCACGTTGCCGCGAGGGGGGGGGGGTTAAGCAACGCTGCTAGAATGCTCACCGGAGGTCCGGTCCCTTGGGTCAGAGGACTGACGCCGGCCAAATCAAGGTGGAGACCCTCAACAACGTCATATTAAATGCGGCTCCATCTGGGTAGATGCCCCAAACAAGAAAAAGTACGCAGATCTGTTATTGTCGATACAGCGCAGGATGGCGCTCTGTGCCTATCGCACATTCTCGCAATCCGCATCGTCCGTGCTAGCCAAAACAATACCAATTCACCTATTAGCCCCCGAACGAGAAATGATCCACCAAAATCAACCGCTCTACCGGAAAACGGTGAGACGAGAAACGCTGCGTGGGTGGTAGAGAGAATGGGAGATATCCACTAGTGGTAAGCACACAAATCGAGGACTGCGTCGGGAGTGTACATATACGAGAACCAGTAACGACATGTCTTAGATCGTAAGCGGCCATGGGTGCTTTGGAGTTTATCTACACGGAGTGAGCAAAAGGAACAGCGGGCCTATGCACTTCTTGTCAAGTGACAGAGATCCCGGAGCACACTTTTGACGCTTGTATACGTTGGACGAAAGAAAGGTGACTATACCAACAAGCTATCGGAACCAGGCCGAAATTCAAAGTGGGATACCAGCCGCCATCCGCGACAAGCAGATGTGGGACCGAACGCTAAACTACATCACCGAAATTATACACAATAAAGAGAGGGTCCGAAACCTGGGAGGCTGTAGCAACAGTCAAGTCTAGTAAACACGATGGCCAAAAAGATGCAAGCCTAATGGCGTCTTTGTTTTCGGCTATCATCAGGTAGCTCAGAGTGGGTTTAGTGGGTAGTTCCGCCACAGAGGGCCGGTGGGTCCCACACTGTCTTGTGCCGAAAGACCTAAGACACCTGACGTCCGCAAAGGGATTCCCACTTCTGGAAAAAAAAGTCTATGAAATTCTACTTTTGCAACACATAAACAAACTGCATTCCCTTCCCACGGAAGCTGATGGGTATAGCAATTTACTGCAGCTAGTGGGAGAAGTAAAATACTTTGGACATTATGTTAGACGAAGGACTGATATTCAAACGATACCTGGAGAAGACAGCGAACAAAGATACAGACTATCTGTGGATTTTTGCAGGTGAGCGTTCGGGAGTAAAAATGATCTATTGGACATGTATTAAAATGATTTAACAAGTCATTAGGTATGCGTCACTGGTGTAACACAAGAAAAAGTACAGATACTTAACAAGATGTCTTTCTTTGTGTTACAGAGCTAATGATACTGGCCCCTGCAGCCTACCGTCTCCCTGAACCTTCTAATGAGTACAAAAGGAGCGGCGAGGAGGGATCGTCAAGAGCTCAATTCGACGAACCATCCAGAGACACTCCCCACTCGGTAGGACTGGTGGAATAATATCAGTAAAGATGATAGGATGGCTCCAAAACAAGTAGGGTTACCGGTTCTGAAGTGTACGAGAGCCTGGGACAAAAGCAGCCGTGTTCAAAGCCGAGGCACATGCGATCATGACAACGGCCGCTCATCTTTTAAAAAAGAATCTTGCTGAAAGGAAACTATTTATAGTCAGAAACGACAAAGTAGCGACTGCGACACTACATTCTTATGTGATGTAGGTACACAAATATTGAACATAGTAGGTAAGTGTAACACAGTCACACTAGTGTGGAAAGTCACTTATAGAACCCTGTGGAATTACATGTAACACAGCCAAACAAGTGATTCGGGCAATACTCATAAAAGGGCACTGCAGACATTGGTCAAAAATTTCAGGGCAGAACCATTCCAAGATCTTTCTAGAAAATCCAAATCATAAGATTAACTGGGACGAACACAAAACTTAACAACAAAAATCCTATATATACCGGCAACAGGATACAGGACTAAGATGATACGCCATACCACACCATCTGTCCATGTGATACACTCGCACAACCTATTTGGAGCAGATGATGAGGTACTGTTGATCATCGCCAAATTTCTAGGGCAAATTATTGTACTCTTCGGCGAAGCTTTCGCCAGGATAAAGGACTGGATGTCTTCTGTGGAACTGCAGCTTGCAGTCCACAAAACAGATCTAAGTACTTCTCGTACCTTTGGTACCTGGGGGTGATTATCGACGCAAAGCCGATCCGCAGAAGGGCATCTGTGAAGGCTACTACTGGCGCGGCTTATGGCTAACTTCGGTGGGTCCCAGACAAAAGGGGATGAAATTCCTGTCATCAATGAGGACTTCTGTTCATCTATGACCGAAAATTCAGAAGTATCGCAGGAAGGCTGTAGCAGCGTATCGCGTCAACGCCTTGAGGGTAGTCTCCGAGAGAGCGGGAATGCTGCCCATTGAGCTACTCACCGTCGCCCAGGAACGTAGATCGATGTATCAGCAGAAGGGATCTATGTAATACCTAGCGGTCGTCCCGCGGGGGAGAGAGTCCGTGGAAGTCCAGCACACGGAAGTTTATTTGCTACGGTGTGGAGGTATTTTCCCCTCGAAACCTCGAAAAAAACCCCACCTTGGAAATGAAGGGAGTTGCCCCACTAAAACCTCGAGGGGTAGGTACCTTTTGGGACGGCGTCCCTATAGGAATAATATAATAATAATAATGATAGAACCAATTTCATACTGTAATTAGAAACCCTTTATTTTAAATTTCTTTAGAAACAAACAATTTCTCCTTGATATGCGAGATACACTCTAATTTACGTACACCATGGTCTACTGCATCGTGGTACAAATTCTTCATAGGAAACCTTACATTGTATACCC